>JAOWAW010110191.1:0-13816 GCA_028565695.1 Nicola tetela
TACTACTACTACTACTACTACTACTACTACTACTACTACTACTACTACTACTACTACTACTACTACTACTACTAAAGCGAAAAAATGAACCTCCTGAAAGCACTGCTTTGCTACGAAGGGAGTTCCACAGTACCCACAGGACAATTAAGCGGATTAGGCGACAGTAAAATGCTCTTCAAGCGACACGAGATCTCATAGCAGAGTTAGAACGATTTCGAACAGACCCGTTTGCGTATGGCCAGAAAGTCTTTGATTCAAAAAGCAAAGCCCACCCTACGTTTTCCGAGCGAGTTGCTGAAGAGTTCTACACCTGTTTTTTCTCTGATAGCGACAGGGGTCATTGTTACGCTAATTTGGAAGGCCTACCGCCTGCTGCGTCACCAAACGTAGTTTTGCCAAGCCACCCGCCGTCTTTTGACTCGTTCATGGCGGTCTTGCGTTCACGGCGAAACTCATCCGCTCCTGGACCTAATGGCATTTCAAACACTGTTTGGAAGCGTTGTCAGTACCTGCAGGAATGTTTATACCGCATTATTCGGCGAGTGTGGTCATCGAGACAAATACCATCAACTTGGCAATGCGCCGTTATCCGTCTTTTTTTCACAAGAAAGGTGCTTCTGATGACCCAGCTAATTTCCGACCGATAGCGCTTTCGAACTGCGACGGCAAGGTCTTCTTCGCCTTGTTAAGTCAGAGCGTGCTACAACATATGACCGGTAACAACTATTTCGATCACCGAATCCAAAAGGGTTTTATTCCTGGTGTTGCTGGTTGCCTGGAGCACACATCTTTACTGTCGGAAGCCTTGCGAGATGCTCGTCACTACCAAAGATCTATTTGCATCTCCTGGCTTGACTTACGGAACGCCTTTGGCAGTGTACGTCATTCACTCCTGCGGTTTTCGCTACAGCATTATCATTATGGCTTTTTCAGCTCAGCAGACCTTCGAGAAGCCGAACTACAACGCATCAAAAACACCTTGGCGTCAAACGGGTACCCCAAAAAATTCACTGAAAAAGCCTTCAGCAAGCAGCTAAAGAACAACGCCACACCAAAGTTGCGAATAGAAAACACATCATCTACCCACGACAAGCCTATCAGCATAACTATCGGGCCAGTAGTATCGCGTTCATCAACGGCCTCAACCAGGAAGTTCACCGAATTGCACGAACGGTCAACATCAGATGCGCGTTCGCCACGCCGAACACATTACAGTCGATGTACTGCCCGAAGGACAAACTGCCAGCAGACACAACAGTTACTACGCATGCAGTGTACTCGGTGAAATGCGGAACGTGTGGCGCAGAATACGTTGGTGAGATGCAACGCACAATTTCTGTCCGAAAAAAAGAACATCAAGACGCGGTTCGACTAGACCAAAGCGCAAAATCTGCCGTAGCTGAACATGCACACGAACAGAAAACGCCGCACATCGACTGGGGAAGCATGAAAGTTATCGACCGAGCGAAGAAAACAGCAGAACGACGAATAAGGGAAGCGATCCACATAGAAGAAAGGTGGCCAAAAATGAACAGGTACAAAGGCATGGAGCGAAGCGCAGTGTGGGATGCTGTCCTGTAACCTCTTTTTTTCTTCTTCTTCTTTCTTTCTTTTTCACACACATATTAGCGCAGAACAGAACATCCATTCGCACCTCAATTAGAGCATCCACTCACACCTGTACTATACTATTCTGTACTAGTACTATACTATATACTTTTTTTTTTTTTAAATCACTCGCCAGTTAGGTCGAGTGGTGTCGTGGAAGTCCTTCCAGACCAGCCCCCACCATTACGGTGACATTATAGGTGCAGAGATTTCTATGGACAACCACGACCCATCCCACCCAAGCAGCCGGGCTTACCCTGCAGCAATGCCAAGTTCGGCGGTAGGGGAATAACCTGCTGCATAACTGCTTAGAGTGTTCAGGGTGATTTCATTTTTTTGGTTTGAGAGGGAGGAAACCGGAGAACCCGAAGGAAACCCTCGGACGTGGGTAAGGAAGAAACCGCAAACCTTTCTGACACGTGTGGCCCATGGCGGATATGAACCCGGTACCCACAGAGGTCAGAGTCAGACGCTTCAGACGCTTTAACGCATCTGCCAACCCGACATCCCCAAAATAAAAAAAAAAACGCAAGGTCATGCGATCCGAACAGTTATCATGAATCCCCGAAGACCGGCCGAAGCCGCATTGGTTTTGTATCTAATTAATACATCCCTTCCAGAAGTCGGGACTTGACGCGTGTAATTAGCTCTAGAATTACCACGTACTTTACTACATGTATACTACACTATATCTTCCGTTCCGCACTGAACCGTCCTGGACCACACCACCCCTTCTCTCCGTTCTCAAGTAATCCTGTTAATTTGGTTTTATGTGACAAGACCCATTAGGGGAGGCGTCACCTTTTTCTTTTCATGCATGCAGTAGGCCATCTCCCTCTCTCTGTACTTTTGTCTTCTCTCCTGTTATAACATGTAACACAGACCTGACTGACAGAGGGTGGTCTGTCTTCTCTCCTTTTATAACATGTAACACAGACCTGACTGACAGAGGGTGGTCTGTGCACCCACACACCTAGACTTATATGTTGCTCAGTATAAAATATACGTCCCACAGCTCTACAGAACCTTGTATGTCTATTTAGTTTCAACTATATAGGTAGACACATCCAAGGTGGGTATCTGGGCAAGTCTTTCTCAATAAAGAGTATTACAAACAAACAAAAATATACTGCACTATAGTATACTCCACTCACACCTTTAGAATACACACACCTCTCCTAGAACATCCAAACATTACTATAAATGCTCGGTCCTGTGCTCCGGCAAAAAGAATCAACTTCTAATTGAAGAAGGCAGAGGCAATTCTGCCGAAACGTCTTGGAACCCATTCGTTTAAAGACTGGTGAGTTGGGAAAATGCGGAGTATGTTAACCCAGTGAGGATCCCAAGTCCTACTTTCATGCTGGTACAACGCCTTTCTGATGTTTGTTTCAATACAACATCATTGGTGATCGTACCAAACTGCCGCCTTGAGAGCAGTACATCGTCAAGAGCTCAGCTACTCATCGATCTTCGGATGGTCGGAAGACGTTTTGATGGAGGATTGAGGCCCGGGGACCGTGAGAGCCGTGGATTTGATGAAATTGACTGCTGACTCTTGAAACTTACTGCTATCTGCATGAGGTTACTAGACTGTGGTTATTCTTAATAACCAATAGCATTACTAGACGTCCCCTTTGAACTTGAGGTCTCCTGACTGCCCGTTTTAGACACTTGGTCGCTGGTCTGGCAAGGAGCGTTAGCCGACCAGAAAAGATCTTTAACTTGCCGGCGCCATCCCAGTTCGCAAGGCTGGGGGACCGGTGGCCTTGTGGTCTAGCTATAGGTAGTTTAGGTGTCGCTTAAGTTCACATCTCTAACCAGATATTTCAAAACTTAGTCTGTCTAGCTTCAGCAAACTGCAATTACTTAACCGTAACGAACTCTTACCTAGTGAAGCTGTTGCAAGGCTTTGCGTAGACTGCAGTTCAATACATTTTCTCTATATTCGGGTTTCCCACCCCTAGGATAAAGACATGCCGTATCGATATCACTGGCATGTTTGGCTAAGACGGCTTGGAAAAGTCAGTCGGTTCTTCCCGTTACTCAAGCAGCTCAGCAGCGGTCCATGGAGAGAATGTTTTCGTGAGTCACGGTACAACAGTGTCAGTGTTTGCTTCGCTAATGGAATCGACTTTGAGATGTAACACCGGGCCTTGTTACTCCTATAATATTAATAAGTCTTTACCCGGCCAACCACATGCACAATTGTTTTGAGTCAGTTGGTGTTAACGTTAGTTCAGGCTATTTTTTTTGTTGTAGTTTTTATTCCGTCTGTTTATCAGTGATGTTGCTCTTCACCAAAACGCGAATACAGTGAGCTCCCGCTTATCCGGTCCCCGGTTATCCGATCCCGCGGTATCCGCACAGAATTTACTGGAAACAAACGTACATTGATATTGTATACAGCACAACCGGCCCTCGCGTACCGCAACCGGTGCATGAGTTCATGTAACAAACTGTCAAAAACGTATGGATTTCCGTTCGCTTATACGGTTCACCTTTCCAGAAAACTTTGCACATGAGGACGTCCACATTACTTTTCGAAAGCCCTAAGTTTTAAATCTTGGTGATCGACCCTTACCGAAGCATTTTCTAGTGGGCAGAAAGTCATTTCCTTTCTTGAGTCGGGGGCAAGCGACAACTGTGACTTCTTACCTCTACTTTATGAGCGACGGCGAATTCTGGTGGTCATCAAGCGGAGGAGAACAGTCACGGCGGTGCATAAAAAAGATCAGCGACTTTTTTCTTCAAGTTAAAGTTTAATTTACCTAATACATGTTTGACTATACACGCACGCACAATGTACTTGTACATGTACATTAGGTACAATGTCAATGTACTGCCTATCGTCAACTTGCCTCGAAATATACGTTGTTCACTTATCCGGTGCTCTCGCCTGTCCAGATATTTTCGGGCGTGACAAACGTATGCGGTTAAGCGGGTTTCACTGTACTATGGAGTACTACCCGAGGAATGTCACCAGCAGTCGGCCGTGAACAGTGCTTACACTTGCCGCAAAAAAGTGCATAATTTAAAGTCCCGCCGGAGCACAGCAGAAAAGGCTTGGGACCAGTAAAGAGGGGCTATACCTGAGGAGCAGTAGACGGGACGCATATGATAAATGCACATGAATTGTTAAGTTTTAGTTATGGCAAACCGAGGTTTTACTCTTTAATACCAGCAGGAAGTTGATTTGGCCTGGACAGGAGGCATGGTATAACTGTTCAGATCTTGCTGAAGGTTTGAGTCGAGTAGATAACTCAGGCCGTTACTTGGTTCATGCATACAGTATGTTACGTGGAAAACTGCACTCGAAATCTTTGCAGACCTGCGCCTAAGTCGTATATAATTTGTAGGCACTGCACATGGTATACACGGACAGTTTAGGTGGTGGTCCCAAGGCCTTACGTTTAGTGAATGGGTCTCCGAGTGTCAGTCGCTATCGTCAAGTCGGCAAAGGTGATTTGCAGTTAACCTACCTGTTAGGCTGAACGGTGTACATGTACACACCCGCACTTCAGATGACAGCATTAACATCACTCACAGGCCTGCTTGAAAGTTCCGCTTTCCGAGCCACGTACAGTGTAGATAATATCATTATGTGAGTAACAGTTAGTTTCGGACATGGTTTATCTTGCCCGTCGAGCATCCTGTCCATGCTCAGTCTAAGCTACTACAGGTTCTGACCAGCTGATTTATCAGCCTCCCAGCTGCAGGGCGTCATTTTTCCTCTACTTCCTCTCGTTCGTTCTGTGCTTCTTTTTTCAAGTCCTTTCAGGCTTTGCTGTCGAGGGGTTCCCTTTTGGCTTTCGTTCTTCCTTCAAACTCTCGCTATCTGCATCATACCCCTACCTGAGCTCGGATATCTCAACCTGTCAATCTTTCTTTCTCTCTCACTCTCGCCCTCTCTCTCTCTCCCTCCTCACTATTTCTCCTCCGTATTCCTCATTGTCTTCACTTCGTCCAGCCTGAGCTTACGGTAAGGCTGCTTAATTAACACAAGTTTCCCACTCCATTGTTCAATTCCACCAGACTCGGAATCTCAGCTAGCTAAACTCAGTGTCTCCTGCTTTAAGTTTTGATCTGCGTTGGCAGGCCTTTGAAAGTAATACCAGTGCAGGGTATGGTGGGCAGACAGACCGGTAATTTGTTCAGATAATATTTTAGACACGCAGGCGTTTCTCATCCAGGAACAAACCTGATTGGCAGGCCCAAAGTGTTTTATGTCGACAAACCGGTAAGATAATATCTATGGCATACCATGCACACAGTTATCGAACAGCCGGTAATGTATGCAGTTTAAATTTGCACCATTCACTTCAGTGGGATTAATACATATAATTATTTCAAACGATCCCAGCGCAAAATATCGCCTCCGGACTGAGGCATAGCAAAACTTAACAGACACAGGGCTGGCTCTCTTTCTCGTGTGATCGAATGGTCTAACCAAGGACTCTACTAGCAGAATATTCATAACCCTTCATGCAGTCGGTGACAGCCGAAGTGAGTTTAGAAGCTAGCTTCTACTACACCACATCTAGCCCGAAGAAATGCGAAAATGTTGTTAAAAACTGTAAGAGAGCCTTGAGTTGTTGTAGGATTACCTTGATGGTTTCCTTTTATCATTAGGTTACGTTAGGGGGACCATTCACCCGCTCAGGAATTAATAAGCTACCCATATAAAGACAAAACTTGATCAAAAATGAATTTCTGGACGAAGCGGCGCAATAAGCTGTTCGCCACGTTTATACTAGCATCGGCTGAGCCAACCATTACCTGCATCCTCAATACGCTCACTGATTCGCACGTGCTTATCTCCCCTTGCAGCCGTCGATGAGGTGGCCGTGCAAATCGAGACAGCATGTTCCCACTGACTGCTGTTTGCTGCCAATTCATTCCGCTCTAGAGAGACATGTGAGCAACCAGTCCAAAGTGTCGTTAAACCTCCAATTTCATGACAACCAAAGCATCCTGCGCGCAATAGCTTTCTGAGATGCCCCGGCCATTGCATAAGGCAGTTCAAATGATCTAGTTGTGTACATATCTGTGGCCTCTTACGGAGAAGAAGTTCAATTAACAATTACCTGCGGGCGTGTTAAGATTGCGCTATCGGAACTAGGGAAGTCTAGATAATTCTCTTTAGCGCCATGCCTCCCAAGTCACATTTTTTCTCCGTGCTAATGTTTTTACGTTTGGCTGTTCATAGACAGAATTCGTTGTCCCTACGCCCGACCACCACAGGCAACGTAATGACTTCACCGGCAAAATAATTAAGGTAACTGTTGCTATAGGCGAAGACAAAGGCTATCAAGTTGATTGCTAGTTTTGATGCAGTGCCAGAAGTACGACAGCAGAGTAGCTCTCGGTTGCACCACGATTGGGGACAAACCGTATCTGGTTTAGGTACGCCGAACAATAACAACTCAACAAGCTGGACAGTTGATACCATACTTGAAACTGCTGCCTCTCCGTAGGTAGTCCTTCGTTTGCGATACATACGATCCATACTGACATCGGCTGGCTCGGTGTGAAACGATCGATGGTTGCTAGCGCTCGATCAGACGAACGGCAACACTTGGTTACTAACAACACCACCGGAAAACGTGTACTCTGTTACAATGCCAAGCTCGGCGGAGGTGTAACTGAAGTTCTTCAGCTCAAATCTTCTGCTCTGCGTGCCAACGCGTGCGTGTAGTCCCAGGGTATTCCCGCTCGCCGCAGCTGTCTAACTTGTGAAAGACACGCTAATGCTAAGGTGAACGTGACTGTCTCCAAATCAGTAGATCTCGGCAAGCGGCGATATCCCATATAGTTTGATCCAATTTGCCTCAGAGAAGGCGGGATTTACTCCTAACGGCGCTGAATGCGCGCAACAACGTCTACAAGGAGAACTATTGAGTTTCAAACGCACTACTTAGCGTGGATGCGCGTGGTGTGGGTTGTCCGTGACCCTACCAAGACAGCTGAAGCAAAAAATTTTGATTATTCGCCTCAGAGCCATTGCTGTGCTCTAACCATCAGTTATTATTAGAAACTGCTGGCTGGGGATAGGAAACGAAGACCTGAAAAGATCTGTGGCAGCTTTAATTCTTCACCAGCAGCCAGGTTGTCGACGGTGTTAAACTAGAGCGCTGAAACGAATCGACCGTAGCTTCAAATCAGCGGTTGCATATGCGCATGGTTCGAACGACCGTTTTCTGATCCCCGTTGAAAATGAATCATTTCGAGACACTCGGCGACGGAAGTCACTGCGTGTATTACTCGGAGACGACCCGAAATTCGCCGTGCACATTGCAATTGCCAGCGCATTGGCCATGATGATACGGGAACCTCTGTAACGATGCCATATCAGCCGAGCGCAGCTGTTTGAAGGCTCAAACTGGGAATCCTGTGACTACTCTCAAAAGGCTAAGTCTAAGATGGTAGACCGCCGACTACTTCAGTTGACAGGTTACCATAACGAATTAGTGTTGCCTGGACGAAACGGTACGTACAAAGCCTATCAAGACCATGCATGCTCCATCAAGTAAAAATAGAAACCGTTTGCTGGCTCAGGGAGTACGATGTATCCCTCAACGGCCAAAAAATAAGACCTTCCCCAGTTGCCTGAACTGGCCCTCGGTTGAGAGGAGAGCTATTAGGACCTCTAAAAGTCGTTCAGATCTAATTCGTGATCAAACTCTCCACTGCAGAAGCGGTTCAGTGTTGTGGCCTAATATAACTTGAGATGGTTCACATGCTTGTTTACATTCCTTCTGCGACTGTAGGCGGCTGCATTGAACTCGAACCGTGGTGGAACTTTGTCTCACTCGGACACAAAATACACCGGTGTATACGCCGCGGTAATGCCTTGTGCAAATCAAGACCAGTGCGCAGTTGTTCGGCTTCTATCCTTCCGATCCATTGTGCATGCGTAGTTCCTCTTTCCTTGAACTCTCTTCGCTTGTTCGTGCTTGGCAATTCATGCAAAACCTCACCAGTAAATAACTCTGATACAATCCACCTGCCTCCTCATGGATGCCTATGGAAGGTTTCAAATTAAGCCACTAACATCACAAAGCTGCTATGTAGAGGTCGACTCAGCCTAGCTAAGCAAATGCGCTGGGGCTTCCATATTTAGCGCAGCAAGAACACCATGGGCATTCTCTGGCCGCTGCTACGTTTCATGTCGTCTATAGCTACTGTACCCAAAATCTTGGCTACGCTTCAACTCTCGCCATACAACTCTCTCTTGCTGGATAGTACTCTTATCATCACCGGAAGATCAACAAAGCATCTTGGACTTCATCTCTCAGATGATCTGAAATGGTCAGAGCATATAAAATCTATCCTGAAGCGCATCTCACCGAAGTTAGTGGTGCTGAAACGTCTCGCATATCGCTCACAGATCAACACGAGGATTATCACTTTATTGTACATGTCCTTAGTACGTCTTTGTCTCGAATATGCCAGTGTCGCCTGGGACAATTGTTCATCTTCAGACTCGTTGGCTTTGGAAAAAGCCCAAGTATCTGTAGCCCGTGCTGCTCTGCGGGAAGGGCATTTGTCAAAGTCTCAGTCTTTACAGAGACTTAACTGGCCAATCCTGGCTTGGCGTCGTCGACGTGCCAAGTTACTCTACTTCTTGTATCTTGTCAACGGTCTTGGACCTCATCACCTTTCATGCCTGATTCCGAAGTCCTGTAAGCAACGTTGTTCTTACGAGTTATGTAACGGAAACTCTGTTCAATTTCCTGTGTGTTCTTCTACTTCTTGTCTGTCTTCTTTTATACCTTCAGCTGTTGCACTCTGGAACTCTCTTCCATCTTCCATAACGTCTTCCTCTTCAATATCTGTGTTCACTAGATCTCTTGATACTTACTTTTCTAATGATCGCCACACTTTTGGTCTACCACCTTAGACTTAACAACTTCTCTTACTGTTTTTCGCTTTCCTAACCATGTTCTTCCGTATTGTAAGGAGAGCCTCATGATTAGCCACGGGCTACTAGGCAATCCTTCTAAAATAAATAAATAAATAAATAAATAAATAATACAATGATCTATGAAACTAACCGTTATGCATGACAAAAAGTTATGTACTATTCCGTGTCCTTTGCCCTCCTTTTTATTTTCACTATCAAACTTTTAGAGGAGCTCAGGCGATCTCCATTCCACGATGGTTTGGCAAACTACAGGCGAAGACAATGGCGTGAAACTGAACTCAGGTGGACGTAGGACATTTTAGACTATCGAAACTGACTTACGCTTCAAGGAATGTCCTAACGGCTATTCGTCAGAGCTCCAACCATGAGAATCAACTTAAGGGCCTGAGGGCACCTGAAGAAAAACTTTATATTAATAGTAGAATACTATACTTAAAATATTTACGTGTAGACGTGACTCAGCGGCAAGGGACAAAAACAATCGCCGGCCCTGTTCGTAAGAGTAAACTAGCGGAGAGAAGGAGAGATAGAGCCAACGTTTTATCAGAGAGCTTAGCCTTAGCAGTCCGCAAAGGCTATACACTTTTTTGTACCCGCGAGGGAAAGTGTCCGCTCGATAATGCTTGCTGCTGACTCTTACCGTGGTCGACCTCGATTATATGTACTCTCGTTTAGCTTTTTCGATAATACGTTTGTTAGTGGAGCATTACACATGCAGTGTGATTCTCCTGAAGGTAAATTGAACGAGAATCAAAAGAAAATATCCGAGTAGGCTGTCATTTGGCCGCTGGAGAGATAAATGACAGACACAAATCAAGAGAGGCTTACCGATAAGGTCAGGTGGACTCTCAGCGAGCTGAGCCTTGTTGCGCACTTCGTAAATGCAGGGAGTCAGCTGCTGGATGGGTGGTCCAGCCGTGCTTGTCTGTCCAGAATTTTTCCCCAGAATCATCCTCTCGTTGATCATGACACAAGGTTTTGCTAGGTGTCCCTGAGCTGATAATTGCGAAGTGCAGGGCTGTTATGCTTAAAGAAAGTTCCGCGCTCGTGTCGTATTTGTACATTCTCTCGCCACTTTGCCTTTTAAATGATTTTTTTATGACTCGTGTTGCAACATGGGGTACAGCGGGGCTGTTATTCATTCGTCACGTCATGTCAACTTGATGTGGGATTCATCTATACGTTTTAATTTCGTATTCGACCCTTTGATCATTTTCTATTCACCGGAAGACTCAGTTTACAGCGAAGGCGGAAGTCCGAGATGTTGCAGTACGCCCACGGTGAACGTCACCCGCTTGCTGGAGTCCAACTTACAATGGAAGAGATTTGCCTGGTAGACAAGTGTGATTGGCGTAACGTGGCGCATGCAGGTGGTTGTGAAACCGTGACGGGGTAGCTACGTTTGCGGTCACTTAACATGACCGGCGTTTCTATCGTCCCTTGACAACCTACGGGACATTGTTATGCTGGTTTTGATAATTCGCACACTTCACCACTTCAACATGGCGAGGAGCCGTGTCATGGAAGCCCATACCTCACATGGGGCCAAGTTAAGTGTGCTCGCGTGCTGAGGGATTCTCCTACGCAACCTCTATGGAGCCTCCCACAATGTACTTGTTGAACATTTTATGCGAAGACTAAAGCCGGTAAAGGGGATGGCCACCTTACCTATCACCTGGCACTGACTCATCAATTCAGTACGCAATACGGCATTGTACTGGTTGTTGGCAGAAGCTGTAGAAGACGCTATGCACAAGCGCTAAAAATCTCTTGCTCGTCTTACCAGAGTATGCCACCTGGGCAGGTGCGAAAAGTTCACTTCAGGAGACACAAGCTCCCTGCCAACCCTGTGCCCCCCGCCAGCTTCCGCATTAGTCTACCCATTCAATGATTGTGTTCGATATTGACTGGTGTGTCCCATTCACTACAAGAAAAACAAGTGTTGGCGACACTGCATGCAACGGCGCCATTCGCAAAGTTAGCGACTCCTCAGGCGATGGCTCAACAGCGTTAAAAGGGTAACAAAGTAAGTGTTTGTGTGCTCATCACCACGGCACTAACCTTTCTGGCGCCTTCGAACGAAGGGCGAGTTGCGGGCGAGTGACCTTAATTAACGATAGTGGCACACCCACCATAGTACAGATTTCACAATCTAAGAAACTCAGATCTAGAAACCGTTGCCAATTTCTTCCACGTCATTGCACATGAACTATTCAATTCAAGTTTCTTGCCTCGATAATGTTTACAGAGAAAACCGTTCGTCGGGTAAAATCGGACAATTAAAGACACGATGTGGTATAAGTAGGCCATTTGACGTTGAAGAGTTAATGCGCTCTGTGGAGAACCTCTAGCTTCGAGGCTAACAATTCTACTACTACCGTAGATAGTTAATTAAGGGAACGATGGTACCTACACGTATACCACCAGCCGTTTGGCCTAGGCCTAGTACAGGAGAGATCCAACAATCAGAATAATTTGTATTTGCGGTAGTATCCGGGCGCACATCTCTTCGGTGCAAAGCCTATCGCGATCGAATTCTTAGCGTCTGTTTCTCACAGACCCGATCGCACCTCCACTATTCCCTTTTCATTTGGAGCAATTAACAGCAGAGGTCAAAATTAGCCATGCTACGAAGACAACTGTAAGTTTTGGCATATGTCGGCGAATGCCTGCCGCCTTCGAAGCAAGCAACCAAAAAGAATTTTCGTGCGCCGTTGTTGACCTCCTTCTGATAAGAAGACCTCCTTCTGAAAAGAAGCACCTTGTTAAATGAATGGCCTTTGTTCCACAGAGGCGTGAAAGGCCTTTCTACCTTTAGGAGCATGAGGCGAAAGAGAAGGCGAATTAAAGCTCCATGCGGCGTTCACGTTTACGCGAGTCTTGTCAGCCTGACAGTTGAAGCTCCGATGGGCTGACAACTACGAGTATGAGAGATCAGGCTTCGGAATTATTATTGGAGTGGCATTTCTTCGTCTGCCCATTAACAGTGCCACTTATTATCCTACAGCTACGTATCATCCTTAGCTTAGATCTGTGCAAGTATTTCAATCCGCCTGGTCTTGATTGGCCTGTCACTGATTGTGAATCAAGTGCTTTAGCGCACTGTACAGCGCTGCAGTCCTGTACCGAGTTCAATCAGCAGTAGCTATCAGCACTAGTATCTAGGCCTATTCAGCCTGGGGAAAGCGAATATCTTTACCATATTTGCGTACTTACCGGTAATAGAGGCCTGCACGTTGCCAATCGACACTCTCTCGCACGATATCTTATTCCGGTCGGCACCACATAGAAGGGTCAGCATACAAGCGAATGGAGTAGGGGCTGCCGAATCGATATCCTGGGTGAATATTCGGAATACACCGGGCCCAGCCAGAGTCGGAAAGGGAGGGTGTGATCGGATATATGGACATGTTGAACGCGCAATGGATAGCTCCCGATATGTCGAGCGCACTAATTCGCATGGTGGGATACTAGTCTACGTTTGGAATAGAGCGTGATTGTGGTCTCTTACACGATGTATACAATGTATACAATGTCGTGTAAGGCTAAAGCAATGGTCTTAGTGTGGGCACCCGTTCAGTCCAGGTGTACGGGTTCTGTTGCGCAAAAGGCTAGCCTTTTATTATATAATATATTGTCTCTCAGCTGAATTTCCAAGCTTGTCTGAAACTATCCTAACCTTTTCCGGGCTAACACACACTGTGCAGTCTGTTCGTGGACCAGGTAAATTTCTCGCCTTTTGTCTACGCATGGTCATTCTTTCTCAACTTTACCCGCCTTCGTGTATCTACGTCCGATGATCTTACATGCGTGATGGTGCTTTCGGAGCGAATAATGTAGGAGATGCACTAGCGTAGTGTCATACCAGTGATGACCAAGATAAAAAAAAACAAAAAAAAACGCCATCCCTTGTTTTGGCAGAATGGCAGAGCCAGGGGGGGGGGGGGGGAGGGGGTACAAAATGCATGAGATCACTGAGGTTACGTCGGACGGTTCGTCTGACGTGCTCAGGGTACCACAGATTGTCCATGCTGGGAAGATCATTACTCTGTCATTCCCTTGAAGTTTGCTCACCTGGCATATTTTCGATCAGTATCGCACCGAAGAAAATTACACCTGCAGTGACCCAACGATCGAAGTTCCTAACGCGGCATCGTCTGCATGAGTTTCGACGAAGTAACAGCACGATCGAGTTGGCAGCGTACGCTACCAGCTAGGATAAGTGTGACAGCCTTGAACGTAACGCTAAAGCTGTCAACCCGTCAACCTAACGTTCTTCTT
>JAOWAW010110202.1:0-25406 GCA_028565695.1 Nicola tetela
AAAGACAACAAGAACAAATCATCAGTGTATTCGTATATTTTTGGAAGAAACAGTTATTCCTTGATAAGTTCATATCGGGAAGTTGTTTTCAAAGCTCTTGCCTTCCATCAGATCAGTTTTGAAAAGGTGCAAGTCTAGAATTGACGACAAGTTCACGTAAAATATGTCTGGAAAATGAGGTCTATTACACGACAGAATGTCATAGGTTAACGGCAAGTGGAATTTGCATTTGGCTTCTTCAGCCTTCAGAGAACACACTGTCGGCCAGAAAATACTTGGGATGATAAATTCCGCTTACTTCCCAAATGAAGCAGTACATTAGATTAACCAGGCCGTGACATCAGCTTGAAGATCAGATCAGTCTGAAAATTATGAAACCTATGAACTAATGAAGTTTCCGCCAAGATTTGACAAGATAAAGGACAGCAAGAACAAATCATCAGTGCATTCATATACTTTTGGAAGAAAGAGTTATTATTTGATAAGTTCATATGAGGCCTTTATTTTCGAAGCTCTTGCTTTCCATCAGATCAGTTTTCAACTGGTGCAAGTCTGTCATGGAATTGACAACAAGTTCCAGTGGATATATGACTGCGAAGTGACATCTACTACACGACAGAGTGTCATGGATTGACGTCCAGTGGGATCTGCATTTGGCTACTTCTGACTTCAAAAAACACACTGCCAGTAAGACAGTAGTTGGGGTGAAAGCTTTCGCTGATTTCACAAATGAAACAGTACATTAGATCGACCAGACCGTGACAACACCAGCTGGAAGATCAGATCAGTCTGAGAATTATGAGATTTACTTGGTGATGAAGTTTCCGCCAAGATTTGACAAGACAAAAGAGAGCAAGAACAAATCATCAGTGCATTCGTATACTTTTGGAAGAAAGAGTTATTACTTGATAAGTTCATGTTGAGCATTTATTTTTGAAGCTCTTGCCTTCCATCAAATCAGTTTTCAACAGGTGCAAGTCTGGTATGGAATTGACGAGAAGTTCCCGCAAAATTATTGCTGGAAAGTGACGTCTACTTCACGCCAGAATGTCATAGATTAACGTCTAGTGGGATCTGAATTTGGGTAATTCTGGTTTCAGAGAACACACTGTCGGTCAGAAAGTAGTTGGTATGATAAATTCCAGTGATTTCACAAATGAAACAGTACATTAGATCAACCAGACCGTGACAACATCAGCTCAAAGATCAGATCAGTCTGAAAATTATGAAACTTACGAGCTGATGAAGTTTCCGCCAAGATTTGACAAGACAAAACACAACAAGAACAAATCATCAGTGCATTCGTATATTTTTGGAAGAAAGAGTCATTACTTGATAAGTTCATATTCGGCATTTACTTTCGAAGCTGTTTTCTTCTATTAAATCACTTTTCAACAGGTGCAAGTCTGCCATAGAATTGACGACGAGTTCCTGTAAATTATGAGTGGAAAGGGACGTCTACTACTCGCCCGAAGGTCAAAGATGAACGTCTAGTGGGACCTGCATTTGGCTAAATCTGGATTCAGAGAACACACTGTCAGTCAGAAAAATGTTGCGTTGTTAAATTCCGGTGACTTCACAAATGAGGCAGTATACTAGATCGACCAGACCGTGACAACATCAGCTGGAAGATCAGATAAGTCTGAAAATTATGAAACTTCCCGACTGATGAAGTTTTCGCCAAGATTTGACAAGACAAAAGACAGCAAGAACAAATCATCAGTGCATTCATATATTTTTGGAAGAAAGAGTTATTACTTGATGAGATCATATCGAGCATTTATTTTCAAGGCTCTTGCCTTCCATCAAGTCAGTTTTCAAGTGGTGCAAGTCTGCCATAGAATTGATGACAAGTTCGAAATTGACGTGTACTATACACCAGAATGTCATATATTAATGTCTAGTGGGATCTGCATTTGGCTAATTCAGAGAACACACTGTCAGTCAGAAAGTAGACACACTGTCAGTCAGAAAGTAGTTGGTATGATAAATTCCGGTGACTTCACAAATGAAGCAGTACAGTAGATCAACCAGACCGTGACAACATCAGCTCAAAGATCAGATGAGTCTGAAAATTATGAAACTTCCCGACTGATGAAGTTTCCGCCAGGATTTGACAAGGCAAAAGACAACAAGAACAAATCATCAGTGTATTCGTATATTTTTGGAAGAAAGAGTTATTCCTTGATAAGTTCATATCGGGCATTTATTTTCCAAGCTCTTGCGTTCCATCAGATCAGTTTTCAACAGGTGCAAGTCTGACATAGAATTGACGACATGTTCTCGTAAAATTATGACTCGAAAGAGACGTCCACTACACGACAGAATGTCATAGATTAATGTCTAGTGGGATCTGCATTTGACTAATTCTGGATTCAGAGAAGACACTGTCACTCAGAAAGTAGTTGAGATGATAAATTCCAGTGACTTCACAAATGAAGCTGTACATTAGATCAAACAGACTGTGACAACATCAGTTGGAAGATCAGATCAGTCTGAAAATTATGAAACTTACGTACTGATGAAGTTTTTGCCAAGATTTGACAAGGCAAAAGACAGCAAGAACAAATCATCAGTGCATTCATATATTTTTGGAAGAAAGAGTTATTATTTTTTAAGTTCATATCGGGCATTTATTTTCCAATGTCTGGCCTTTCATCAGATTAGTTTTCATCAGGTGCAAGTCTGGTATAGAATTGATGACAAGTTCCCGGAAAATTATGACTCGAAAGTGACGTCTACTACACGACAGAGTGTCATAGATTAACGTCTAGTGGGATCTGCATTTGGCTATTTCTGGATTCAGAGAACACACTGTCGGTCAGAAAGTAGTTGGTATGATAAATTCCGGTGACATCACAAATGAAACAGTACATTAGATCAGCCAGACCGTGACAACATCAGCTCAAAGATCAGATAAGTGTGAAAATTATGAAACTTACGAGCTGATGAAGTTTCCGCCAAGATTTGACAAGACAAATGACAGCAAGAACAGATCATCAGTGTATTCGTATACTTTTGGAAGAAAGAGTTATTTCTTGATAAGTTCATATTGGGCATTTATTTTCGAAGCTCTTGCCTTCCATCAGATCAGTTTTCTACAGGTGGATGTCTGGCATAGAATTTATGACAAGTTCCCGTAAACTTATGGCTGGAAAGTGACGTCTTCTACACGACGGAATGTCGTAGATGACCGTCTACTGGATAGAATTGATGACAAGTTCGAAATTGACGTGTACTATACGCCAGAATGTCATATATTAATGTCTAGTGGGATCTGTATTTGGCTAATTCTGGCTTCAGAGCACACACTGTCGGTCAGAAAGTAGTTGAGATGATAAATTCCGGTGACTTCACAAATGAAGGAGTATATTAGATCAATCAAACCGTGACAACATCAGCTGGAAGATCAGATCAGTTTGAAAATTATGAAACTTACTTCCTGATGAAGTTTCCGCCAAGATTTGACAAAACAAAAGACAGCAAGAACAAATCATTGAGCGCATTCGTATGTTTTCGGGAGGGACAAATTATAATATACGGCTACGTGGTGTTGTGTTTTCGCCTTTTTCTTTTATTCTCCCGTTGACGCTGTGTAGACGCTAGCTCTTTTGGATATTAAAGACGGTCCTTGTTTCCGACTTTTCGTACCTAGGTTACGTTTCAGTCATATGGATTACGTCATGTCAATCATTAGACCTTTTCCGCCATACGTGCAATACGGAGGTTTATATGTGCAATGTTTTTATATGCAGATATTTTTGTTACCCCTACGCGTACGGGTAGCGCCGCTGTCACCGACTCGGTACCGATGGTAGATACGGATAGGTATCGTTAGAACATCAGCTCATAGTCATGGTCTGAGTTAGTTGAATTGATTTAGAAGACCTCAAAGCCAGATACAGTCCCACATTCGCATTCTGCGTACGTTATGCTGTTCACGGAACCTTCCTGCTGTGGCAAGTGTGCTACTCCTACTCCTTGGTGATAATCATGGGCATATGCTTTCCTGAAATCACATGCTTCTACCTTCGTCTGAGTTAGGGTTTCCTACAGTATGAGCCACAATTTGTATCAAAGAGAGGGATAAATGCATGAGACACCTAGAGTAGCCCAAGCCTGTATTCTCCATTACAACGTTTAAATTACATCGTAATGTAAACTATTACATCGTAAGTTATTGACGCTCTAAAATTTGTCCGCTGTACAAACTTCAAAAAGTTTGTTCTGAGCTCAAGAGTTCATATCAGTCTTACTGTTTCGCAGCTCTTCGCTTGCGCTACATGTACTACCTGTGGAAAAACGTGGTGATGCATCAGCATTAATTTTTTTTGCCTTCTACTTTCATGCCTAGCCCTGAATCCTACTTTATCTAAGTGTTGAACTGAGGCGGTGGGGGAAATTTCAGGAACCTGCTTCTACGCTGGTTATTTGCAGTCCTGCTTTTGAGTAAGTAATCTGTTGATGCTCTGTAGACGTAGTTATCTAGTTGGGTTACTGTCACCAGTACCCTACTTATACACTTTGTGGATAAACGTGGATTAGGTTTGTACCCAAAACATTTATTCTAGTTTTCTCTAACTCGGAAGAATTTACTAAAGCACTGGCCAAAAATTCTAAATAATTTGGGGACAAACATAAATTTATGAAATGGCTGGAGTATCCACACCCTGTGATCTCCAATGCCATAATTGCACCAAATGTTACTGCTCCACTAAATGATTTTTTAGTCTGTTAATTTTGTAGATGTAGGCCCTTTGCTAATGTATACAGGTTACATCTGCAAGCATGACATCTCCCCGAAAATTTCTAGTCTCACTCTAAGAAGCTGACCGCCATTTTTGCTGTAATTTCTAGTGTCGTTTCAAGGAGGATTGCCCTAGCCTTTGTCAGGTTATTTTTCACTAACGAGAGTGAGGGCAATCATCACTGAAACGTCTTTTGAAAGAAACATAAATTCCTGGAGCGCTAGAAGAAGTTTCGCAATAAACCTTTCCAGCAGGATCCTAGATCGCCATTACTTACCAAGAATCACAATTTTCATTGGAGTAATAGTCCCTGATTCTGCAAATACGTGGCCAACTTGTTTTTGCAACCAATCTTCTGGTCCAACTTATGTATTGCAGATCATAATTAGGCACTTCGAAATTCTCTCTCGTTACAAGTTTGATATACTTACGCACTATTTCATTTCCACCATGAGAAATCGGTAAGGAAGAAAAAACAAGCATGGTGTCAGCAGCGGAATTTGTTCTGCAGCTATGATATACTATTTCCTGTCACTGTATTCTTGAATGTGCATTATGCTGTGCACCTACGTCGGTTAGAGAGAACATTTCCATCTTGTACATTTTATAACATTTACAATCTGTTCCTTACTGAGACAACACTTCAAATTACAACTTCTATATAAGGATATGTACACCGCATAATCATTCATCTGACCTTATTTTCCATATAATATAATATGACATCCTTGCATTACGTCTATTTCGCTCTGTAACCCTTATTAGAGCAGATATCAGAGATACTGGCCAGGGCAACTTTTGTAAACAGTGGAGAGGAGAGCTACAAAATTTAACACTTCCTGGAGTCCCCTCTCTCAGGTAAATTACTATTAACTAAACGCAGTCTTGCAAGGTAATAATTATAACAAGTTTATCCGCCATGATCTTCCCACAGCTGAGGTACAAGTACTGTATGAGTATTGTATAACCCCCAAAATAGCCTCTACCAATACAGACTACCAATTGTAGTTTGACGGACAAATAGTATTTGTGTGCTGCTAACGTGCCAATTCTCAGTTATTTGATGCTGAATAGCCAACTCACATAACTGATCATGAAGAATATAGAAAGTATAATTATTTCAATGAATCCTCAAATTGTATCATTCATAATGGTAATTGTGTGTGGGCATATTCCAGGTTCCTACATACCAAAAACGAGCATACAGTCTCAAGTGCATCACTAGAACACAACTTACAGTCTGTGCAAGTTGTAGAAGAGGCAAAAGTGAGAGAAACACCGAAGCAAATTGTCAGTGTAACTATTTTTCTACAAAGAAAGTTTATCAGTTAGCAAATCTAAAGTACACAATTTTCACAGTTTTCAGCAAGCTAGAAAGTTTTTTATCAGGTCTAGCTCCAATTCTTCTTGTGAAGGGTCTAGGTAGCTTCTCTTGCCGCAAAGGCTTCAGCATTTTGCTTAAATACATATCTGTTGGACCTCAGTCTTTTACCACCACACGCAAGAATTTTGGTTTCTTTCTGCATTAACATTGCGAGTATTTTGGTCCACAAAGACAGAGTTTTTTTATTGGTGGCAAGAAGTCAGCGAAGAAATATCTTTTTGTAGTATGTCTATGAAAATAACAGCTTTATTTTTAGCAGGAAAAGCATGCCATGTACTTACGCACTGTCCGTGCGTTCAGCAGAAAGGCAGAAAAGAAGAATGGCAGAAAAAAGAAGAAAGGAGTGCTATAGGTTTATCTTAAAGAGTAAAAGAGTGTAACTTCAAGAAAAAGTATTATATTTGACACATGATTAATTACTTGCTCTGAAGCTTACTCCTGTGTTTGTATCAGATAACGGTTGTTCAACACAGTCTTTACGTACTCCAGTTATAGCATTTTGAACTCAGAAATTTCCTAGACCTACTAAGCTGAGACAATGTGCACAGTCTCAATCAGTGAAATGAACTGTCATTTGAATAAGGAGACTTCCATATTCAAGCAAGCGCATAGGAATTGTTGCGCTGGTAATTTCTCATGAGATTCACCCTTGCAAGGTGTGGCAACATTGTTTCTTGTACATAACTACATTTGACATTGTAAGAAAACACTACACCTGAAAAGTTTCTCAACTACCGCTGAAGACTTTAATACCGTTAGCCCATGATATCTTCTGCTTTTTCCTGTAGCAGATTCAACAATGGTAATCTTTAAAAGGGATGACTTGTTCTCCCTCTGGGTTTCCAGTACCATATCGGCAAGCAATATGACTAGATACGAAAACGAATGCAATGACAATTTAACTTTTCTCGTGCGGTACAACTAAGGACTGCAGTGATGCAGAGATGATTTGTCAATACTATCGCTTTGTTTACAAAGATGATATTTTGAAAAGCACGTATTGCTGGGCATAATTATCGCATTTGCAATAATCGAATTGCACTTGGGGCTTTGCGTACTTCCAGCCATGTAACACATCCAGCCTTTTTGGAAGAGTTATTCCACGTTATCGTTTGTCTTCGCAACACTTTTAGTGTTAATAGTGGGAGGCAACTTTCAAAGCACTCTAATTACCCATTTAACAAAACCTGCGGAGATGTAGTTCTTTCAGAACACTTCGAGGTCTCAACCTCAAAAGTCAATGTAAATCAATTTCATGGGCATGCACGTCCCTGCATCTCGAATTAGTAACTTAGATGCACAAAGCAAGCGTCACATTACCTACAAAGAGCTCCCCTGATTTTATAGCAGAACAGCTTAGTTTTAGATCTATATTCAATTAAACAGAAAAGTTCAGTAATACCGGTTTTGCTGTCCCCAGTCAAACTTTCTGGCCTAGTTTCTGACTGGTGGGTACCTATTCATCGATTTGTGGTTATGTTGTTTTCAGCCTATGATCATACAATTCTTTGTCCTTAACTATATACAATATATATACATACATATATATATATGTACATATGTACGTATTTCCCTTTCTAGTGTCTTGTTTTGTGCAATTTTTCTTGTTGATTTGATCTTTTTGGTTTTGTCATGTCTTAGGTCTTCCTTGTGCTCTATTTAAGTTCTGTTTTAACTCATGATTCTGTCAATTTCTTAGTTTTCCTCTTTACATTTCTGTATTATTTGTTTATATTCTGTTTAATGTATGTATGCTTATATGTATTCATTTATTTAAGGGCATTCCTTTCAAAAAGAACCTTTACATTTTGTTTAGCTTCAATTGCATTTATCACTTCCCTTGAATATCTTTCATTGTGTGTGTGTGTGTGTGATTTTCTTTTATTCATTTTGTGTCATTTCTTTTATTTCTTTGTCATGCATCGTGTTTAGTCTCAATAAAATTGTTTCTCAATGTATGTATGTATATATGTATGTATGTATGTATGTATACATGTATGTATGTATGTATGTATGTATGTATGCAGACCAAAAACCGAAAAACAGACACAATGGCGCAGATCAAAAACAAGACAAAAGAATATTATAAGAATATTATATACATACATACATTTATTGACTCAAAAAATTGAAACAATGACAACAGCACATGAGCGCAAGGGAGGTAAACGTACGAACAGCACAAAGAAAAGTCAGACACAAAGAAACACAGAAACACACATGCAGAAATCTAAAACACTTCAATCTATATCGAGCAATGTTCCACAGAGCCATGTATGTATGTATATATGTATGTATGTATGTATGTATGTATGTATGTATGTATGTATGTATGTATGTATGTATGTATGTATCTATGTCTGTATGTATAATATCTATGCATGCACATGGACACTTGTGACCCCCGCCGTTTTCGTTTACCATGATGCCTACTTGCAGCAAACCATATGTGAACTTCTATGAAGGGGCATCAAGTGAAAACGTTGCGCATGTGACCGCTGCTAAGATTTAAGAAAGTTTAAAGCTGGTGAAATGACATGCCATCACCGAGAGGTAGTGTTTTGCGGGCCAAAAACCAGTCCGCTTCGGGACGGCTAATATATGGAAGGCTATTGGAGAGGGACAACCACGAAAGATGATTTTGAAGTTTGACTTTTTCAGTGGCTAAGGGTAAGCGTTTCACCATATTTTACAATGTTCTGGTAAAATAGCGTTTACTCCATTGAAAATTGGGATGATTTCTGTGACAGAACTAGTGAAAACCTCGCTTTTCTTTAGGTCGTATTTTCAGCAGTTTTGACGAAGAGCCCCTTCCTAAAGAGCAAATAAAGACAAAATAGCAATTCTATAGCTGACAGGAAGCTTTTGATCAAGTTTGGTGTGTGTAGGATGACTAGAACCCCACAAACCCAACATGTGGTTTTGCAGAATTTAGACATTACTTAATATAAGCGGCCTGAGCAGACTTATCACAATTCCTCACAGAGCTTTCGGGTGATGGCGCACAAGGTTTGAGCTGGTGTCTCGAAAATCGTCCTGTGTCTCGTCCTTCTGCGATGATCACATTGTAAAGCTGGAAGCCATTGGTCTCTGCAAGAGGGAGTATTCTAGCAACGGAACCAGGCTCCCAGCGTGTTTGTAGAGCTGCAACGCCAGCTGTTCCGCCCAGGTTTGGTCCATGGTAATAAAAGATGGCCTACCCCACCCCGTAAGAATCTGCTCTGTCAGACCAGTCCAGCTCCAGTTCGTACTCCTCATCATCACGCTCCACAGCTGGCGCCATATCCGCTGTGGATTCTTCTTTCAAATGATCATCGACCGGCTCGGCGCAATCTGAATCCGACTCCACGTCCATGTGAGCGCTCTCCAAGAACCCTAGCTCTTCTTTCCTTAGGTTGCATCGTGATTGCGGCTGGAAGAGCGAAGAGTTTGGCCGGCGAAAGTAGAGCTCCGCTGGCGTTTTTCCACACAAAGCCTCATGGGACCTCTTATTGTAGGTGTAATAGAAATAGGAGAGACAAGCAGGCCAATTCTTGTCTTGTTGCAAGTCTCGGCAGAGGAAATTGGTCAGAGTTTGATTGAATCTTTCCACTCTACCCTGGGATTGAGGATGGTGCAGGCATCCGTTAATCTTCCTTGCTTTCATTTCCTCAACGACCTCCTCTAGAGCTTTGTTATTGAAATCTCTTCCATTGTCAGTCTGTAAAATGCTAGGTGGCCCGTACCTGTACATACATTTGATCAACACCGAGCACACGTCAGACACAGACTTCGACTTGATAGCTCCTCCCATTGCAAAACAGGAGAAACAATTGACAATGTCGCAGGCATATTCAAACCCCTAGCATGACGACAACTATTTCAGATCCATTTGCCATCTTGAGTTGGGGTGGGTCGTCTTGATAGTCTTTTTCTTTAAAGTTGTTTTGAGATTAGGGCTTGTTTCGAGCAAAGAGAGCACTTTCAGTGGCTGGGTACCAGGCAGATAAATTGGTAGCTGTAGCTGCTCAAGGTCGGTCAGTTGATCATCTACGTATATAAATTTGCCAGCCAACCCCTCTGATGACATTGCAAGCAGGTAAATCATAGGCTACTCCACTTGTTGCTATACTGTAATTGCACAAATTTTCGCATGTGAGCAATTTTCGCAAATTATCAAAAGAAGCATTTCGCAAAGTTTATTTTTTGCAAATTCTGCCCACCAGACTGGCTAACTAATAATTTATAAATCAGCATCCTGTTTAGCGTCTAGCCTGATCTTGTACTCACGGGCTCACGGGCTACATCAACTGCAACACTGTAGACAAACATGTACTGTAGTATGTAGTCTCCACTAGATCACGCTAGTAAAGTCGCACTCTCCGTAACCTGGTGACACAGCTGTACGCATAAACATGATAAATAATTATTATAATGTTGCAAAGCAACCGTGTCCTTAGGTAATTAGCCAGCTGGAGCCAGCTTGCATTGTAGACAAGGCCGCGATGGCCTGCACAACACGTCGCCGCGATGGCCTGCACAACACGTCGCCGCGATGGCCTGCACAACACGTCGCCGCGATGGCCTGCACAACACGTCGCCGCGATGGCCTAGTTCTAGATCGAACTGTCAACGTCCCGACCTACTAGTATAGTACAACTATTCTTGGTACTCGTACTACAGCAGTGTTTCAGTTCAAGTTTGAATTTCGATGACCTGCCTTTCCTTGTTTTTAGGTAACGAGCTGGAAGATGTTAACTGGCTGGTTGAGCAAAGTCAACCCTTTGCTCCTTAGAAAATACAATCAGCCGAGAAATCCAAGTCTTCCGGATCTTAATACCGCTTCTACCATAGAAGACGCAACCTCTTGAGCTGCTGCAAGCAATGACGTTGATGACTTGCAGTCACCACCAGCGAAGAAGAAGAAGAAGAAGAAGAAGAAGAAGAAGAAGAAGAAGAAGAAGAAGAAGAAGAGAGGCCAGTATCACTGTTACAATGCCGACATGCGTTTGCAGATTGCCAGGTTGGCAGAAGCGATAGGACTTACAGCAACTTCCTGTGAATTTTTGCAAGAATTACAACATGACGTGCCTGTGTCAACCGTAAAATCTATCCATTGTGACTATTGCCATCAAGTTGCCCATGTGGTAGACCCATCCAATATCACGAAGCTAGAAAAGAAAGACCATGATCGTCACCTTCTCTTAGGTCCCATCCTGGACCGATGTGTTGTCAATTACTTGGATGCCATTCGTGTCACAGGTGGCATAGTTAACCGACGGGTTGCAATCGTCAGTGCTCTAGGCATCGTAAAGGCACGACAACCGAGCCTGTTACCGGAGCATGGCGGAGAACTGCGATTGAGCGATTCATGGGCGGAATCTATCCTCTGTCAAGGCAAATTTGTCCAATGAAAAGGAACAAAAGCAGCAAAGAAGATTCCAGAAGACTTTGAAAAGCTGAAGCAAGCTTTTTTGGAGAGGATTTCTGAAACAGTGCACCACTACAACATTCCCAAGGAGCTCGTTATCAACATCGATGAAACAGGACTCAAAGTAGTCACTATTTCCAACTGGACACTCAAAGAAAAAGGGTGCTCAGCAAGTCCCCATTGTTGGACTTGAAGATAAAAGGCAGATAAGGGCTTTTCTGGGCATGGCACTTGATGGAGCTCTTCTGCTGCCCCAGCTTCTTTATGAAGGTGTGTCTAGCCACTGTCATCCACCGGCACAGTTTCCCGCTGGTTGGAATATTTATCACAGCGCCAATCATTGGTGTAATGAGGAAACTATGCTAAGGTACATCGAGAAGATTCTTTTACTATGGGTGGAGCAATGTAGGACACAGCTAAACGCTTGGCCATGTCAGCGTGCGCTTGTGGTTTGCGATGTGTTCAAGTCACACAGCACCGCTGCAGTTCTGGAAAAAATGAAAGTGGCACACATTGAAGTGGTCTACATTCCTGGAAATTGCACCAGCGAACTACAGCCACTCAATGTCTCTATAAATGGAGCCTTCAAGACTCTTCTGAAAGACAAATTCGTTGAATGGTACTCAAACAAATTGTGTGAGTCTCTTGAAGAGCACCCAGAGGATGTTAAAGCAGCTGCTAAGAATGTGCACTCTGACTTGCGTCTGTCAGTTCTCAAGTCTATCCATGCTCGTTGGGTCATGGACTGTTTCTCAAAGCTCTGTTTGCAGGTCAAAACAATTTTGCGCAGATGGATAGAGACAGGCATTGAGACTGCCGTGTTTTCAGCAAATCAACCTTGTGCAGGTGACCGGACAGCCATTCAGCTGAAGGTGTCTGGTGTTGGTACTGTTGATGCCACTGAGCCTGTGAGCACAGCAATGGCATTTGCTGCAGGACCACCAGCCAAGCCTGAGAACATGACAATGCCACATCTTCAAATGCAAGCAACACCATGGCGCTTAGGGTGCTTCATGGAATTTTATCTTCATGGGGATGCCTGCCAGTCATGGGTGGATGAACGCAATGGAAGCTCAGTGTGCACTGTAATTGCTGCCTTGTTTGTCAAAAGAGTTCTGGAAAAGAGCATTGTTGTCCCTGCACAAGGTCATGAGCCAAATTTAGATTGCTGACAGCAGCTGATAACCTACATACGCCAAGGAAACAAGAGGTATGATGAAGATGCATCGTACCTGGGGTTACTGGCTGTTTATCATGTCCTGGATTTGTGGCCGTCACTCAACCTTTGTCCTCTCCGAGGATGTGATCTCAGGTATCATGACGCGGAAGAAGGGAAGAAGAAACTGATCGCATTCTTGGAGAAGAACCTGTATGGCTCTGAAGTTTGTGCAGGCATCCTAGTCCAACAGCCATACTCCATTGCTGTAGCGATACGTCGTGGCAGCGCTATGGTTTGCGATTCACATGCCCATGACACAGCTGGAAGTCAGTGAGGTGCTCTATTAGCGGTGGTGGGGAAGGATGCATGTGTTAATGACATTGCTTCTTACATCGTAGAATTTTCAGCACGAGTTTTTCGTATTCCTGCCAAGGATGTCCACTTTTGCGTGTTAGAGCTACGAAAAGAATAGATGAACATTTCTCTACAAATACTAGTACTTTGTCACTGCTCTCTTCTAGTATGCTATACCTGGTATTCTACGTCTCTTCTGAGCTGCAAAAATCCATATCCGATATCTTAACTATATGTAATTATTACTGTAGATTGCATCTTTCTCTCAATTTATCTTTTTCTCATGAGATACTAGTAGCTACTAGTAACCAGAAAAAGTTGGAAATTACATATACTAGTAGCCAGGCAACATGGCTTTACCCAATGTTGTATCTGTGTATGTGGATATGGAGTTAACTGGGTGTTTTAGTGCTAGTATGCCATTATACAGCCTACTGTTTGGAGTACATGTGCTAGTATATATACCAGTATATTATAGCAAAATTTTTGTCTGCTATAAATTTTCACAAATCTATCCAATTGGCGAAAATTGCAAAAAATAGTCGCAGATGAAAATTTGTGCGATTCCAGTACTTCAGCACCACTCATCTTCGTATTAGCAAACACAACTTCATCATACATCATGGTGATAGTACACAATAGGTACCCATGCCCACTGAGGGCATAATGGTCACCCCAAGTCACAGTGATTAAGACGCCATATTTGCTGCATAGAACAGTGGCGCTTTGAATCCGTGAATTGGTGTCAAATGTGCATCTTTCACTATTTTATTTTTTGATGTAATTTTTATGATAGGCAACAGCTAATAAAAGCTCCACGGGCAAATTTCTTTAGAACAGTTCTCTTTTTCTTTTCAGGAACGGAGAAAATTGAGCCCACCAAACAGGAGTTATCACCTCTTTGAAGGAATGCCACCATTCACGGGATGAAAGTTGCCATGCACGGGATAAATGGGGATTCACATACTTCACCTGCGCTCCAAGGCACAATAGCTGACATACCACCAAGGGCCAACTGCAAGACCATCTAGCACTGTTTTCCCACCTCGACTGCAGCCTTACCGTAGCAGAGTAACTAGGCTTCATTATGATCATGAGCTCAGCTTTGTTGCGCATTGGGAGCAGATTAGAATAGCGCAATGGACTGCGCTTCAAAGAATCGCTTGTTCCTTACTCTAGCTGCGAAGCTTCTCAGCTTGGGATCGCCATCAGTCACTCCTAGCAATTCTCAGTACATGCTACATGGGAAATGCTGTGCCCCAGACGTACGCACATGGCCATGCACTCACATGGCCAGGATTGACCATTGAGAGCTACGGCAGAACATGGGAAGGCGGAGGGGAATGTTTGATTCACAGAATTGCTTTAGATATCTCAAACTGCCAGCAGCGAATCACCGTGATTGGTGAGGCTGACACTGGTCTGCAGACTGTCCAGGCGACTTTCTGTTGTTCTGTTGTCAGTTGAGTTGTGTCCTCAAATTGGGCGAGACACTGTTATATATCTGCTACACTCATTTTGTCAGTGTTGAAGTTGTATGCTGCCAGTAGCCCACGTTCTTGCAATCTGACTAGGCTGATTCTGACCAGCTCATGCAAGGACACCTTCTGATGGAAAATAGTTTTTTGTGCATTTTGATTTTCCCTTTCTCTGTACAAAACTAACTGTTCATACTCACTGGGGATGATGCTGATTGGCCTGCAGATGGTGCCACTCTCACACAATTGTTGCTTCTTTTCTTCCAGGGCAAAGATTGTGGTGGGCAGTGGGATAGTTACCCCAGATTAGAGACGCTTTACAGACCCTCCACAGCAAGGCAGGCCTGTCTGGTTGTTCTTTGTAGCCAGAAAGCGTGTAACATCAGTGCCCTCACCTTTTAGAAGTACTTCAACTATCTGGCTGCCATTTGCTACCAGTTTGCCAGTTTGGTAATGTCCAATGGTGATCCACTTCACATCGCCATGCAACAGCTTGCCAGTTCACGATGGACACGTCTTCCCATGACTTTGCTTCGGCAACTCAAGCTTTCTAGTTCCAATTCGTCTTACTGTAATCAAGAGACAAGTGTGACTTTTTTGTTGATTTGTTTCTCTGTCTTTCATTTTTTCTGCTTTTTCATGCGTTTCCAGGAGCGCATCAAGTCAGCATAGGTTGTCTTTGAGGAGGATGTGCCATAAAGATCCCGAAAATCACTTTCAATCATTGCACATTCGATGTCATTCTTTATGTGTCGATCAATCTCTCTTCATTGTTGCTTCTTTGGCTGCTTGTTGGAGTTAGCTCCAGGCCACATGATGTCTGGTCTCCCCAATGCTCTTTGATGTCAGCTCCAGTTTTACTTCGATAAATAGTTACCACCTCCTTGAGAACAGATTTTGTTGCTATCTTGGCTTCTGCTTGCTGCAATTCTCCTTTGGTGGCATTCACTTTTCCTGCAAAGATTTTGCGACAGAGCTCATGGTGTTGTCAAGAGACTTTGTAGACTTGTCATAAAATGCTGTATGCATTTGTGGATCTTGGTGAGTCGTAATGCCAGGCAGTTACTGCCACTGAAAGGGGCTGAAGCACGCCAGCCACACTTCCCATTTGGAGCGCCACCAAGCTAGATACGGTTGTAGACATCGAGTAGCCGATGGCAGTGCTCATCAAAGGCAGGAGAGTCTGTGGCAGCGCTGAAAGCTTGCAATTGTGCATTAGCAGACAACTTATTCTCCATAAAAGCAAACTGCTGTTTGAAACATGTACGACACTCTCAATTGCCAGCGGGCAATAGACAATTGTTTTTTGTGACCAGATCGTTAGAGAAAGATTTCACTGCTGCACCAGCATAGCTACAGTTGAAAAAGACTGCCATCCTCAGGCTGAGCCTCATGAGGACATCAGGACAAAATCAAAGGACCAAATACCGACTGTGAAATTCCATGCAAGATAGATACTGTACTTTTTCTCTCCTTCCTTTTTGCTTTGACAGCTTTGACAACCTAGAAAGGCATGCAAGTTTGCAGTTCCCACACTAGCGTTTTTATAGAACAAAATATTTTATAGAACAAAATTTTACCGTCAAAGAGTTCCTATGGAAACAGAGAGAAATAATGCACCTTTTGACGCCTGGGTTCGAGAAGCTTCACGGTAGCTGATAATGGGAGCTATCTTTCGTTGATCTTTCATTCCACTCCGACAAAGAAGCCACAAATGGCTGATCGTTGAGGAAGATGCGCCTTCAGCCCTTTTGAAGGAGCCGAAGTTAAACAGCAATGTAGCTGTTTTATTGCATGAACAGGCCTTACTAGTCTTGACAAAGCGAAGTGCTTTAAAACTACCAAGATTTTATTGATACCTCCCGGATTTGAATGCCAGGAACAGTGTTTACTAGGTTATTTGACAGATATTCATTGCAAAGCCAGTAAGTACAGGTAAGAGACCACCTTAAGAGATATGAAAAAATCTGGGTTCAACGGATGTGCGATGGGTGGAACTGTTCCTTTGAAGTGCTTGAAGTTGGCATCTTTTCCACTTTCAATGTCACTCCTTGTGGTGTGCCTTTGTTCAAAAGACCTCAAAGTTTGTCAAAGGCCTTTTATTTACCTACTTTCGGATGCATGAAGAGATAGTCATTAAAGCCTATCTATCCCAGGGTACCCTGATGTATGTGGGACACGGCTTAAACCGGGTAAGGAATGAGGTGAATTCGGTAACTGACAACTTAGGCAGTATATTGTGTCTGCTGCTAAAGTGCATGAATCACTGCCAAAGTCTCACACTCTGTAGTATGGTAGTTCACTCCAGCATTAGTGTTCTGGAAGTGCAGGCGACTGGGTACCATTCCCCAGGGGAGTGCTCCTGAAGAAGAACGCCGGCAACATCACAGTCAGTGGCGTCTGTGACCACTGGGACTTGATAGGGCTAGGTTGAGTCAGTAAGCAGCAGTACATTTGCAGAAAGCAACAGTTGCTTCAACTTCTGGAAGCTCCTGTCGATCTGGGGACTACTGATATCTGGAGTACTGACAAGTCATCTCCTCTAAAGGGTGGGCAGTATTAGCATCCTAGTGTTCTATGAACCAATGAAAGCAATTTGCAAAGTCTAGGAACTGGCGGACCTCAGAGACAGTTTGTGGTACATGCCAATCTCGCAACGCTGCCAGCCTCTCATTATCTGGAGCCAAGGCTGAGCCTGAAAGGAGATGTACAAGAAACTTGATAGAAGAAGCTTCACAAACTCACTTGGAGGGATTGCAGAACAATTGACTAGTTACGAGGGAATCGAGAACTTCTCTAATGTGGACAACATGTACATGTCTTGCCCAAGTCTTACTAAAAATCAGAATATTGTGTTAGAAAATGATGACATATGATGAATACATGATGTATTCTACGTTCGTGACAGGAGTATTGATTGACGTTTTCAGTATGTCCACCTAATCAATGTGAATTTAATGATAGCCTGAAGTAAGACCTAGTTTTGAGAATAAAACGTCCGCACCATATTGAACAAATCCTCCATATTTGGTAGACATGCCCTGCATTTGATGGTCATTTATTTCAGTTTCCATCGGTCACATACCAGTTGAAGGTCACATACTCTCCATAAGGTTCTGCCTTTCTTGAGCACAAAGAAGATTGGTGCACCATAAGACCTGCTAGGCTGGGTGTAGCTATACTTCAGCAGATCATCAATTTGCCGCTCTACTCCAGCACCTCGGGTTTCGATAGATGATAGGCCGGTCTAGACGGCTGTTCAGTGGCAAGCTCTTAGTTGATGTAGTGGTAGACATCACACTGTTGGGGCAGTTTCATTGGGAAGTTTCCAGGAATCAGGCCCTGTCAGTCTCAAGAATGCTGTCTAGTTCACCAACTCTTGCATCTTCTACCTTGCATAGTCCACGGCCAGACAGTGGTTGGCCATGACCTTATAACAGTCGGCAGACTACCGTTAATTTCCAGGAGAGTTCCATTGTGAAAGGGAATGTAGGAGGTTGCCTGATTCTGCAGCAGACCTGGCTAGGCGGATAGCGGACGGCAGGTTCTAAGGGTGTTGCTAGAATACTTTAGCATGCAGAGTGTCACGTTAGCCATAGACAAACAGAAAGGCATGAGTGTGGTCATCCATATTACCAACCAATAGGTTCATAGTTGTAAAGGACAGGGTGTAATCTCACAAGTCACTGTCTTGTCACACTTCAAATGGGCACAATCAAGCCTGTTCTTGTTCGTATGTTGGACTAAAAGTTTCCACTAGCTGACTTTTACAGCTAGACCAGTCGCACGGATTCATTCCCTAGTTACAGAGCCCCATAAACAAAACCTTTACACTTCCTTTGCGGTAGGGAGCTACTAAACTGACCTCAGCGGACGGGAAGGCTTGCTGATCTATGTACTCTTCCACAAAGGACAGCCATTTTTGAAAGGATGATGAGTCCATGCAAGAGAATGTCAGGGAGTTCTATCGAGAAGTGCCGTTCCAAAGCTCACAGCCAGGCCATGCTCTGTTGAGAATTTGTACAAACATGTGTGTTATGTGGCAAAGAGTTCCAGTGCGGAAACAGAGTAAGGCCAACCAAAAATAGCAGGAAGGCTGCCACCATGGCGGAATGTACAAGGATGGTATCATCAACCATATTCTGCTATTAGTATAACAGGGTTTACACTTAGAAGAGGAAATAGTGCCGAAAGCGAGATAGCTAAGACACTGCATGATATAGAGACTAGAGAATAGTAGAAACAGGTGAATAGGATGCTATGTTCGATTACATGTCTGTGTGAAATTATTCTGTGAAAACCTGTAACAGGGCGCGAAAAACAAATGCGCACCATTGAACATGTATATGTCTGTATGAATGGGATTGAAGAGTTAGTCTTTGATGAACTTTGGACAAGGCAGTTCATTCCAGCTAAGTACAATTTACCAACCCACACATGCACATGCATACAGACACTTATCAGCCCACATCTAATAATTGCAAGAAGATCTATACCTAATTGCTGCACTTGTCCTGTCCCCATGGGCCAGGCAATGATTACATTATCTAACTTTCTAAGCAGGCTTACAAGTGTTTGGGCTGTTTGGGCGCAATAGGAATTCCCGGCGAGCGCTCCCATGAACTAAATAAAAATACCGGAAGGGCAAGGAAAGCTGTTCTTATCCAGACTTACATATCCCTTGATCAACATCCCAACAAATTTTAAAGACGAGGTTTCTGTTCTACCACAGACTACTGACTCATCAACAAGCATGTGCTCAAAGCAAAAACGAAACAAAATGGCGATGTTGCCATCCCGACCCCTCATTAAGGAGGCTGGGACTCAAAATAAAGCAAATACAGTTCATAGTCTATACATGGGCTCTCTGCTAGAGTCTTACCTCAGATAACAGTGATGATGTGCCGCTCTCTTCCATTTTTGCCCCAGTGGTTTCGTGCGCTTTGGCTGGAGTGGTTGATTTCCCTTTCAGCAGCTTTTCTTGGTCGCTTGCTAGCTGGATGTGAGCTTCAACACCAGTGTTGGCAGAAACATTGTTCAATGTCTATTCAATACCCTAATCAAACCCTAGGCACACCTCTATTCAGACCCTATGCAATGTCCTATTCAACTTCTATGCAAACCATGTTCAAGAACCCTATTCAAACCCTATGTACTTTTCGTACGGGGATAAACAAACAGCAAGTTACATTCCCAACGGATGTAGAGCAATATACCCAGAAATAGAAATCCACGTAGAAACTTGCAATTTATATTGATAACATGTTGCCACTAGTAGACAGATGCCCCTGACTGGTGTGCTCGTAACAAGTCATATGGTGTAACTAGCTATTCAGCAGATTTACAGCGCTTGATGAGGTGAATGTTGCTAGACGTTCTGGTAACATTTACAGGTCCTGCTGTGGTTATTACGCTAGAAGACTTCTTCCAACACCCAACCGACTGGCTTGACCTGTTTTTCAACTCATTGACCTCATGTTGCTACATTGTCGCTGTCTATTATGTCAAAAAGTGTGGTAAATTCAGAAAATGTTGTGTGATCTTGATTGCTCGATATATTCTGTATAAGAACCTAGGGAACGAGCCCCACTACAAGGCATGTTGCATTTCGCGCAGTGGACAGGATCTTTTGTTTGGAGTGTTTTGTCGGCCTCATGCTGTCAAATCTTTTCCCTATTCACATTCTTCTAATTTGTTACATTCCTCTGATGATGGTGAATAGACCAGTAGTCATGCCAGAAGCCTTTTCTGGTGACTATTTGGAGGATAGACACTGACCAACTTATTTGGCTAATTATGAAATATTTTCTGTGCCGAACAATTGGAATTGTCGGGGTGGACCTGATCACTACGAGCAGTTATTGTCAGTGAAGCTTTGTGGAGTGGCACCACAATTTGCAGCTACTTTACCAGAAGCCACCAGGCATGATTGGGACCTGTTGACACATGCACTTGGGACCTACATCTACCCACAAAAAAGGGAGGACTTACATAAATCCACTTTAAAAAACCTATGGCAATTACATAGTGGCCTATATGCCACATTGATTTTATGTGGTTGATGATGCTGGCATACCTGCTAGCGGATCATGACTGGTGTTCACAGCTAGCAAAGAGATCAATTCTTAGATGCAGCTGCGAGTGACTGCAGGAAAAATTATTCAGAAGATATTCCAGCCATACTGAACGATGTGGTTGCCTGTGTAGTGATCCTTGAAACCCTCTGGAGCGTGCAAGTTTGCTCCCAACAAGAACACGAGTGACCTGAACACCAAGTTATGGCAGTACGTAGGGATGAAGCTGTCAAGGGCCAACACTGCTGGCAAGGGCAGCGCAGTGGATGCAGTTAGGGCAGTGACATGAGCGTTGGTGGTGCTAGATATCGCGGAGCACTGATTGGAGGTAATTACAGAAAGACATTAGGTTGCATCCGAAGCCTGGGGCTGTAAAGCAACTCCACAGTTTGACCTGACGTTTCTAATAGCATGCTGTCAACACCACGAACACCATCTGGTGCAGTTTGTCGCTGGTTCTGTTCAAGGACATCTTTGTCCAATGTCGACTGACACAGGCTCTCCTGTTACACTGCTGCCAGAGTGGTACGCTACTGTTGATCTTGGGATTCAGCCTCGGGATCTACAACCAGATACAAATAGCTTCGCTGGACCATCAGGGGAAATCCTTGATGTTGCTGGTTTATTCATTGTTCATTTGGGTCCTAGTGCAGCAGAGTGCCGACACTGGGTGACAATTGTACAAAGGCTTGCTTATGGCTGCCTGGTTGGTCGAGATGTCCTCAGCTCAATCCAATACTCCATCACCTCTAATGGCCATGGTCAATTGCTATATCCAGCCCATCTCGTGTTAGCACAATTGACACCGTCTCTGGGGACGTTACTTACCAGCAGGCTGTGATTTTCCCAGCACATTGCCAATGTATTATTTCTGACAAGACCCGTCAACAAAAAGGACCTCTTCCAACTGTTGGGCTGATTGGACCAAGCCAAGCAACAGCATCACAGCACCAGCACCATCTGCTGATTGTCTACTCAGTTTCTACAATGTACAAAGATCATCACGTTTTGGTTTGTGTTCTCTATTGAACCGATTATCCTATAAGTCTGCAGAGGAAGGCCAGACTAGCATACACATCAGCCCATCAGCAATCAATGAAGACAATGAAGTCAAAGATGACATTAGATACACAACCGAAGATGACCTCTGGAACTTGCTGCTTGCTGGAGGCAGATGGTTAGAGAAATGAACAAATGCAGCTTGCCCACAACCTGATCTAACAGAATGCCAGTGTATTTTCTATGACTAGAGATGAGATTGTACACACTGACATTGTTGAAGAGCGACTTGAAACGAGAAATCAACCACCCTTTTGTCAATTACCTCCCCATATGCCAACTCACAATAAGGCAAAAGTATCACAGCATGTTGAGAAGCTGTTATGACAAGGTTTCACGGAGCCTTTATCCAATTAAGGGTCTTCACCAGTTGTATTTGTGTGCAAGAAAGATGGTTCAACACAACTTTGCAGTGCTCTCTGTGCGCTGAATGCAGTGACATGCAGTTTGTGATGCCTTCCCCTTCCACATGTGGACGATACTCTGGATGCGCTTGGTGGTGCAAAGTATTTTCCACCACCAGATCTGTGTTCTGGATACCACCAAAATCCCTGTGGCGTCAGAACACTGTGAAAAACTGCTATCTTTATGAGTCATCACTACCGTTTGGGATTTGAAATGACCCAAGTCAGTTCCAGCGACAAATGACATTGGTCCTTGCTGGCCTCCAGTGGCAGTACTACCTTGTGTACCTGGATGGCATTATTGAATTTGGTAGGACGTTTGAGGAGTACCAAGAGCGGTTACTATCAGTGTTTGATTGTTTGCAGGACTGAAACTCAAACCACGTAAGTGCCATCTCTTCAGCAATTCAGCGGTTATTCTGGGTGATGTACTTTCAGCACATGGCGTGGCAACAGACCCTGAAAAGAGTTCTGCAGTTAATGAGTGGCCTTGTCCTTCCAGGGTATCAGCCGTACGAGCCTTCTTGGGATTATGCAATTACTACTGTTGGTTTGTGCAAAATTTTGCGCATCAAGCTAGTCCATTGTAAGAGCTATTGTGTACAGACACAGCTTTTTTCTTGACGTGAATAGTGCCAGGCAGCCTTCGCAGACCACGGTCAAGCGTTGAGCAGTTCTCCTGCCCTAGCATTTCCATGTTTGGGAGATGCTGCAGCGTTTATTCTATAGATGTGGATGCCAGTGGTGCTGGCAGTCAGTGATTCCCGCAGCGCCGTCCCAACCGTCCGCAGCCGGTTGGCGAAGAATTCTAGACGGTCGGGGAAAGCCTACCGGCCCGCTTGGACGGTTGGCAAATCGACATTGCCGTCGACAAAATAAAAGGTTCCGCTGCCCGTGGTGTTGCATGTCACTGTTGCATGTCGCGCGCCGCCGACCCGTAGATCGTAGAGTCGTACTCGTACCGTAGCTATAGAGTCAATATGCTGGCACGATGTTGCATGCTCATGAGTCATGTTGCGGAATGCACTTTGCATTGGCAGCCGCATACACTGTGTACAGTGTGCACATGTAGTCTTCTTAGGGCCGTTTCACACTGCAGGAAAAGTCACGGCACGCAGGGGGTTTCGCGCGCTTTTCGCCCTGAAAAGTCACGTGATGTCTTCCGTGAGGCCAGTCGTACCGGTGCCGTGCCGGAAGGATAAACGTGCCGTAGGCGAGAGGGGAGAGGGCATGGCACACGGTACGGCGCGGCCCTCACAAAATGAACCAGTTGCAGTTTGGCGTCGCTTCTACATTGCTCTCGCCTGGCGTCATTCCGTTCCAAAGTTGACTGCTCAGCTCCTGTGCGATCATCAATAGGCTGGCGGAGATTTTTTCCTTGATCCAGCAAATTAGAGGATTGTGGAGAGCTCCTGCCAAGCCACGATCAGGATCGATCTGTACTAGACCTCGAAAAAGAAACGAAAGAAGCAGAGCGAAAGGAAGGGCAGAAAACGCCATAGTGGTGGGCCAAGAGGTGTCAAAAATGATGCCCTGTAGCCAACCTAGGACCATCAAAGTGAGCAGCTTTCCTGTTTGAGTTACACTTTTTGGTGCTGTATAGAACTCTGAAATTTCATGTATACATTGCGGCAGCTTCCGCTAGCGCTACCGGCAAACAAATCTTTGTAGTGTGAAAACAAGGCAGTCCCTTCCGGTTCAGCCAGCAGGTCACGCGCAGAAAGAAAGGCGTGCCGTGCCGTGATTTTTCCCGCAGTGCGAAACGGCCCTTACGTTTCATCTCACTGGATCTTTGGTGAAATCGAAAACCTCGTCGACGTCGGTTGGCCCCACGGCTTTTTGCTTTATTAGAAAAGAGATACGATCCGCCAGTGAGCCAGCGCAGAGTAGTTTTCTTTGCGACGATGAGCGAGAGTAACCACCTTGCGCTTCTAGCCTATCTGGGCCGAAGAAGCGGAAGCTTCCAACGAATTTGTTTGCAGAATGGGCCAAGCACAAGCCGTGGCTCCAGTTAGATAAAGAGGGGCATATATGTACTGTGACTGGTGCTGCAAGCATCGCGGTCGACTACTTGAAGGCCACCGCCGTGAAGCGTGGATCGATGGGACTGACCGCTTCAAGATCCAAGGCGTCTTAGATCATGAAAAATCAAAAATGCACGCAGAGTCGACGGCTGCAGAGCGACAGGCAACCAGTGTGCGCAAGGCGGGAGGCCTGCAGGGTATGTTTTTGAGGCACAAAGAGCAGCAAGCGGATGAATGCGACAATGGGATCGTCGCACAAATGAAAGCGCTCTATTGGCTCACTAAAGAAGATGTGGCGATGGAGAAGTTTGCATCACTAACAGACGGTCTTTTCCCGTCTGTCCAAGTGCCGCACATAGCTGCGCTAAGACGAGGTGGGAACGCACTTTACACCAGTCACAGGATTCGCGACGAACTGCTCCACTGCCATGTTGTCGATGTTGAAACGCAGAAGCTCCTCGACGAATGCCACTTTGGGGCCCTCACGGCGATCCAGACCGCGTCGGTTTGAAAAAATCTCTGCAGTATCGGGTAGGCTGCGGCATGAAGTTGGTGCCGCGGCATGTTGCGGCCCGGTCGAAAAAAATGGCGCTTGAAGTGATAGAACCGTGATGAGGAGTGGATTATTTGTCCGAGCGCAAGATAGCGGTTGCAAGTACGAAGAGCGTTTCCATGAAAACGGTCGTGCACATGCATCAACCTTGTTCAATCTCGATCTTTGAGATCTACTTGTAGCTTGTTTTATTTACACAGCTTACAAATTGACGATCAAAATAAAATCATGGCTTGTGGGCGCTAGCTTTCCGATGGATTTTATCTTCGCCGTTCGAAATCTATTCAAATTGGTCCGTCGTTTGGGGAACTTTCGGGTCTTTTTGACAACCTGCTGCTCGACTTCGAGCGCCGTTTAACAACGAAGGTTTTCGATCTAAACTGAACCCTCAGTGCCTTGTCGTCTGAGGTTCGCAGGACGGCTGTCATTGAAAATGTCCCCGACTTAGTGTTTGAGCACACCTTGAAGGCAAGTACGGGTGGTGCTAGAGAGGCGGTAGCTCGTACTGTGCAGGAGCTTCTAGACGTCGTCCCAATGCACACACTTGTCCGCAAGCATTATGCTGGTGATTTCGGCGCTTGTCTCCCTCTATCGTGTGCAACCTGCAATATCCCTGCGAGCTGCTTACTTGACCTGCCCACCAAACCATTCTCCCCTAATTTCTCTGCTGAGAAGCAGGAGGTGTTTGTGGCTCTTCGGCAGGCTCCTTTCTCGGATAAATTTGTGGAGGTATTTTCGCCATATCCAGGCTGTGGCCCG
>JAOWAW010110203.1:0-13816 GCA_028565695.1 Nicola tetela
TTTAATCGGATTGTGTGTGCGAGTGTGTCTGTCTGTCTTTGTGTGTCTGTGTGCGTGTATGAGTGTGTGTGTGTGTGAGTCTTTCTCCCTCTCTTTCTCTATCTATCTATCTATTTCTCTCTCTCTCTCTCTCTCTCTCTCTTTCTGTGCGTGTGTGCGCGCTTGCGCACGCGTGTGGAATTTTTTATGGTCATCTGGTGTTTTGGGACAATCTTAGTAGTTGGCCCATCCTTATCCTTCTCCTCATCACGCTTGCCAAAGCTCCACAAAACTGCTTCATTGGCGAGTTATACGCCTAAAGAAAAAAGTATGGGGCTCACCTTTCCTGAAATCATTTTTCGCTTGAGCATTCATCAATAAAACTCTCACTAAAGTTTACTCCAGGCGGCGGAGGGGGGCCTGCTATGCGACCAGGGAAGAAGGTCTGCACAAACGAAATAACTTCTGTGGGCAAGCTGTACTTCGGCAACGGCCGACGCTTGGTCTTTCCCACGCCGAGAAACTGAGGATTCGACGCAAGAGAAAACTTCATGAAGATTGCTCACTCGAAGGACAAGTTTCCTATGAAATTACCTGCAAGCTACGGGCCCACTGCGTGTAGCAGCCATGACGCTTCACCAGCGCAGGGTCCTGTTGCTTCTGCTCCTCCTTCATGTCGTCTCGTCCAGCTAGAGGATTGTCGATAATATCGCATACCGCGCCCGATACAACATATCCAACCTTGCTGCAAGCCCGTGAAAATTCTTGAAAGGCTTTCCTTTGCCTCGGATAAAGCTCCACCGTCGCCATTGACAAAAAGACTGCAGTGAACAAAAAATAAAAGGCCGTGTGGGTAAAACGCCTCCAATGCACTGTCGTTGTGTCGAGCTGTTGACGTCGGAAGTAGGCTTGTAGCTTGCGATGCGTATGCAGCTGGAGATTCAGCGTTGTTGCAGACTGAATATCCCGCGCTCAGCGACGTGAGCAAATACCATTCAACGTCGAGGGGGGGCTGCACAATGCCAACCTGACCCAACCGGCTTCGTCCACCGAAGCAAATCAGGCCGCTTCAGAAAGTTCGTTTTGTGTTCCTATCCGTCAGTTTATTTCTATATCTGCTTGCCCTATCTTGGTGAAACTTGACATGCTGATTCGTCATAACCTTGGCTAAAATACAGTGTTAACGATTTAGATAATTCCGTCACAATCCGATGAAATACCGGGTAAAAGCTCTAAATTAACGATGAAAACGAAGGGAAAGTTCTGCGGTGAATATCTCCGTCATTTATTAAAACTGTAGAACAGTATTGTGCACCACCGTATAAACTTCGTGCTCCAGAAAAAAGTGGCTTTATAGATTTCCAACATAAAGATTAACTCACTTGAACAAAGTCCCTTTTTTACAGTTTAGGTACCTTAAGCTTAAAGTTAAAATAGGTCCAGACTTTAGATTACTATTAACTCAAAATACGTCTTTCCCAATGAACTTTTCGGAACAAAAAACCTCACGTCACTGCTTGCCCAGAGAAAAAGTCCGCCCAAGGGCTGGGATCCTGCGGTTTCTCTTTCAATTCTAATTTTACCTTTATTCTCAGTGTGATCACGTCTGATTTTAATACTGTTTCTCAGTGCAACTGTGACATACATGTAGCAGTTGATTAGCGCGACTGGACGCCATTTTTTGGCAGGTGCCATTGATTTGTCTTCTTCTTGACGAGTCAGTTGATACGAGCGTTTGACAGCTGTGTCTGGGTTTTCGATCGGCAGCAAAACACTCAATTACGGTCTTTCGTCTGATTTTTGGTTATTGGGATCGTAGATCAAGAACTTTGTTTAGGTAGTGCCAGTAGTTATTAGAATTCGTCAGAACACTCCTCTACCCAGTCTGACCGTTGCTCACCTCTATTGTGCTTTTAACCCTACTATATCAACTACATATACTCTTTAAGCCTGTTTAGTGTTAACTTCCCAAGTGGATTTCTTGAGTTTTGTCTCTCGTATCTTCTCTGGATTCATCTGGTCCGTCACCCGCCTCCGAATTCTGATTTACCCTCTCGTCTCCTGCTTGCTTCCTTTCTTCGGTATTCTTGGACAGAGTTCCTGTCTTCTCATCTGCACCTGGTCTTCTCTCCATCCTTCTGGGATTTTTGTCATCGCTCCTGTCATCGTATTGCAATTGGTACCGGTCTTCTCTTTTTTCTTCGCTGATTCTTGCATCGCGGGTGATTTCAAGTTTTCTCTATCCGAGTTCTTCACCACTGCTTCTTTTTTCCGTCAGTTCATCAAAGAAGTCTTCTTCAATCCGAGTCAGCAGTTCGGCCGACACGATGTAAAACCTTATCAGAGCGAGCATCGGTTACTTTGATTTCGAGTTTACAGTTGCGCGGCACGTGATTCAACAAAATTATCTGATAACAAGCCTATAGTGTAATGAAGAAAGAAGAGAAGAAATCCGCAGACACAACTAGTTAACTGCTTAAACACTTCCACACAAGCACCAACATTGCACTGCAATGTCATGTTCCCATCGTCACATTAAAACACTCCTACCTGTGTGCACATGCACTAACACAGTACACAGGGTGTGTACCGTTCATTCGTCAGTACTGTATACACCGCACAATACATTAACTTTCCGATTTAAAGATTTAATTCGTTCCTCGTAGTTTTAATTTCGAGATTATCAGCTCGTCATTGGCTATCTCACAAATCTGCCAGCGCATACCGTTTGGGTACTCCTGTGCACCTCCATGCATGTCTAGCGTAAATTTTCTCTTGCGTTTGTGTATCGTTCAACTACTTTCTCAATGCACCTGAAGAATTGCAGTGTTCAGCAGATTGTCAATAGAGGCTTGTTTTTACCATAGCAAGTATTCACACGCAAAGGGCAATCGACCATGCAACTTACTCGAACTAGGAGGCAATTAGACTACGTCAACGCACGGCAAAGAGCGACCCGTGCTCCGAACAGGGATTTACTTGAGCTTAGGAACTCCAGTACTAGTTAAACGCTAAAGGCGATCTAGACCGGCACTACTGAACCTGGCACTACTGAATATTACAAACACTGTCCGCTCTAACTTCGAGATTGTTCAACTCACTACGGAAACATCATGGTTTATGCGGAAAATGATAGTCTTTTGGCAGTATGTCAATAGAGACGTAATTGTTTTCACCACAGCAAGCATTCCGCAAGCAAAGTGCGATCGACCATGCAACTTACGTAAACGGGGAGGCAATCCGACTACGTCAACACGCGGCGAAGAACGATCCGGTCTCCGAGCTCCGGGACTAATTTGAAATTCGAAACTCTAGTAAAACGCTAAAGGCAATCTAGACACTATACATTAAAGTAGCACTGTCCACAAAAACTTCGAGGTTGTTCAACTCACTATGGAAACACTATGGTCTATACGGTAAACGATAGCCTCCTGGAAGCCAGCCAATCATGAAAAAGACAAATGTACAGTATGTACCACAGTACAGTTTGCGTGTACAGTACGTGATACGTTAGCACCGAAAGAGATAGCATGTGCCATGCCTCCCACTATTAAACATACTGTACTGCTTCGTTATCGTTGCATGATTTTATTTCACTAAAATTTAGGAACATTCACAATAGCGAATAACACCATTAATTCCTAGTGCTGGCAACTCATCCAATTTTTTCGGGTGGTGTACGAAATTTGATGCTATTGGTTGTCCAGAAAATCGTGGGCTATCCGATAAAGTGAGTGTTTCTTATTTTATGCAGTGGATCTGCAAAAGGCAATACCCACAGGAGCCCACCCCAGCAATGTTGAGTGTATATTTGGCCAAGGGTGTAACTTGCAATATGCCAGGTTACCATGGCAACAAAAGTACTGTCCTGGTCTGGGGACATGTATTTACCATGTCCCATTTTCAGCAATAAAATGTTGGCAGTACTGCATTCCCATACCACCTAATGCGTATGACCGAGTAGAATAATTCTGTCTCCAGGGAAATCAGCGGGAAACGTAAGAATAAGAACCATTGAAAAATGTTCATGAATCATGAACTGTAATACCTACATCTGTAGACAAAATGATTACAAGGTATCAATGATGAATTCGCCTACATGTAAATGATAAGGTGTCTTGTGGCAGTGGAAGCTCAGTCCCTGGCAATAATCCTACATATATTGTCTATTGGTAAATAGTAAGCAGAATTATTAGATGGTTTTGTTAAAGCCTGCTGGCCCACCATGGAAGATGATAAGAAATGACCAAAGCTTGAGAATACAAAGTTGCTTTTAAATAAGATTTATTTTCCTATGTGCACTACAGGACTTGTGCACATCAAAAAATCATGAGGAATGAAACGAGTATTGAAATTCTTCGTTCAATACTCCTGTAAATTCCGAGTGAGTGCAAGTATCCCCGTGTCCTTATAGTCAAAAATATTTCTGATACTTCTTTGTGTTTTAGTGTGTAGACTTTCTGATATTCTGATGGGAGATTGGTTTTCTATCATGATGCTTCACCAAATCAATCGCCACCCATTCGTACTCTCCAGATACGCCACAGTACAACAAGAACCACATCATCACTTTTGCACTAATGTGTAGGTCAACTCTTCTGATACAGTGTAGGAGGCTGGAGGCTTTTCTATGCAGGCACTAGGCACGAGATCATGGTTTAACACAATGGAGTACATGAACTAGACATTAGAACATCAATGGCCAAGTCTGAGCTCAAGAACCAAACACAAATACTTGCTCAGGAGCAGCCGCCCACCATCAAAATTTGATTGAGTCCTCAAGCAATTCATACACTTGTTTAAGCTCAATTAAAAATCCCCCGAATTAGTAGCCATATATTGAAGTGTTACTACTGGTAATTCAGATCCCAGTTTTTAACTCTAACTGAGGGAAAATCAGAAAGAATTAAACAGACACACAGAAAAATGAAACCAGTGCAATATGCATGCAAGAAGCAAAATTAATTAGCTCTGTATTTTGGTAGTACTGAATAAAAAAATTCTCTGAATGTTGATTTCAAAATGCTACTGCTGTAATTTTCTCTATCTCTCTCTCTCTGCCACAGTTCAAGAAACTCTTCATCTGAATCAAAAACAATGGAAAGATAGGGTGATGCCGTGGTGAGTAGATGAGCAACAAAGGGCCTGTGATGAGGAAAAACAAAAAGATATGGGCTTAATGAAAACTAAAATAATTAGAGAAAGGAAAGCCAGCTGAAACAAAAAGTAATGAAGACACAGGGCCATGCAGAGATGGCAGCAGACATAGAGTGAGGAAAATGAAGAGAAAGGGAGATAAGCAGATATGCTACAATGATCTAAGCAACAAAACTAACGTCCCTAATTGTTAACATTGTTAAAGAAAAATCACCCTGCAATTTATGCACTGAAACCACTACAGTATAGGGTTAAATAGACAATGTAACAGTTCAACTTACTTCATTAACCTGATTAATTGGTTTGGCAACGTGGATGTAGTGGAACTCCTTCTGTAGGATTGTTAAATGCTGGAAGGTCACTTCGGTTGAAATTTGTCAGATCAAAATGGGCTCCCTTATCTGGATACCCCTCCTCATCTGCATGGTCATCTTCTCCATGTTGGCTGTTCTCCCCAGAGTTATGCGTATTGTGCACAGAAGAATGCCAGCCTCCTGATGTATGATCAGAACTGCTTGAAGGATGGGGATTTCCACGTAAGGAAGGGTTGTGGTAGATGCCATCTTGGTAACCATAGTTACTGGATGGCCAAGTGTGATCACCAAATGGGGAAGGGTAACCCCTCTTTGATGAAGGAAAGCTGCTCTCTTTGAATGGATGACCAGTTTGAGAAGGATTGCTGCCATAAGTAAATTGGTGAACATTGTCATGGGAAGAGCGTCCACTGCCAAACGCAGAATGGCCATTGAATGCTGTTGGACGTCCTCCTGGTACTGATCTGTAATTATTTTGCGCAAAATAGTTATTCAGTAAGGAAGGATTTGCTGATAGATGTTGACCATGTGGTGATCTGTAGCCTTCACTGACAGACAGATATCTGTTGTGAGGAAACGGATTTGCTGGTGACCATCCACTTTGTGATGATCCATAAGCATTATTAATGGGATGGGAGTTGTGCAAAGATGGATTTCCTGTTGTGTAGCCATGTTGCATAGATCTGTAGCCTCCATACCCTGCAGGAGCAGATGGATGATTGCTCTGGAAATGTGGAATCCTACTGCCTACAATAGCCCGACCATAGTTGGAAGAATGGTAGCTACTGGGTGATAAGTGATGTCCGTAAAGTCCAGCTGGCTGCTGTCCCCTTTGGTGGAACGGAAGACCATTGTCAGCAGAATGTTCATTATGATTCCTGTTGCCAGTTGAACGATGAGTGTTGCCCATGGAAGGATTCCCAGCTATTGACTTACGCAAGCCATTAAACACTGATGAATATTGAGCATGTGGTGATCGGTGGCTTTGGTAGACAGTAGGATGATTGTAGTTCATAGAAGAACCTCTACTGCCTGCAGCAGCATGGTCATAAAATTCAGATGGTTCCCATTTCCTTTGGTGTGATGGATTTCTGTTGTCAGCTGGAGGATGATTGTAAATTGGAGCAGGATTCCTGTTGCCCGTGGAAGGAAATAACTGACGACGACCATTAAGCACTGATGAATATTGACCATATACTGGTGGATGGCTTTGGTAGAGGGCAGGGTGATTGTAGTTCACAGAAGAACCTCTACTGCCTGCAGCAGGATGGCCATGAATTTCAGATGGTTGTCGTCCACTTTGACGTGATGGAGTCCCATTATCAGCAGGATGATGATTGTAAATGGGAGGATAATTTCTGTGGCCCATAAAAGGATTCCCAGCAAATGACTGGTGACGACCATTAAACACTGGTAGATATCCGCCATGTGGTGATTGATGGTTTTTATAGGCAGCATGATGCTTGTAGTTCAAAGAAGAACCAGCACTTCCTGCAACAGGCCAGGAGCCACTCAAAGAGGGATGTTTACTGTTTGGCAAGGGATACCCACTATTACTAGTCATACCTAAGAGAAGGAAGAAAAAGAAAACTTTGACAAAACCAAAAGAAAAGAGCTCAAGGCTCCTCTGTCAGGGCTGCTTTCACTGCAATGCAATGACAAGACACTACAGTGTATCTGAGGAAACCACCACCAGCCAGAAAGATTAAATAGTGCTGCTGTCCCATCTCTTTGGCAGAATGATATAGATACTATGCTGGAGAGACAACACTTTGAGTTTCTTGCTGCTCGTATGATTAACTAAGCTTAAGACTAATTTGCCCATCAATTCCAAAACTTCCCAACTCCGGTTTAATGAATTTCTTTATCGAACAATGTTTCAGCCAGGATTTCCTTGGCCATCATCAGGTTTGGAAGCATTGCGTGGACGTCCGCACACTGCTTCCAAACCTGATGATGGCCAGGGAAATCCTGGCTGAAACGTCGTTCGATAAATAAATTCATTAAACTGGAGCTGGGAAGTTTGGGAATTGTAGTTACTGTCCCAGTGAGAATCTAGAATCTTATAATTTGCCCATCATCAAAATGTCAATGTCCATTTTGCAAAACTTCCCTCATGCCTTGTGCTTGGACAACTTGTTAGGAGCTACTCACGATCTAAACCTCTCAACCAAAAGTCATTTTCTCCACAAACACACACCTCCCAATTACTTAAAAGGGACTCATAAATAGAGTCGGTAGTCTAAGGACGCAAAAATCGTAACTTGAAGCAGGACGCAAGGGTATGTGTATGTTAAAACGTGTTCTTGGCCTTGATACCTGTATCGTACCTGTCATCATTCTCCTCAAAGGCTCTACAATCTATGAGTGCACTCTAGTTCTGTTTGGTTCACAATACATGTACCAATCAACTCAGTGCATGTAGTGGAAATTGCAACCAATACAAGCAAACCCTGCAGTACTAGATCTACATGGACTTGAGGAACACAGCTATGCTGCTGAATGAGTATACTGAGCACTGGTGCGTTGGCGCAGTGGGACTTCGATTACTACTACATGTACTATCTTACAGTCTAGCATGGGCTCTTAGTACTAGCCCAGGTCAATTGTACTTGTTGATTTATGGGACTGCCCATTCACACTGTTTGAAGTTTCAAAGTAGACCTCACAAGCACCCAAAAGTAGTTACAAAAATGGGACTCGACGTGAGCCTGTCCTAATTGAGTGGTTGATGCCTGGCGGACTTTTTCAAGACGTTCTAGCCAGATGGCCAAAATCAACGTCCAGGATTTGACGAACGAAAATTAAAACTTTCAAGACTATAAGACCTCTGTGAGAACCCTGCGATAAATTGATACATGTGGAAGAAACTATACGAATCATTGGAGCTCTCTACTTTCACCCAATCACCTGCCTTGCTTCTCTCACAAACCAAGAAGATATCATTATTGTGTATGGAGGTTAAACTGGAAGATCATAGATTTCATTTACTTTTGCTATGCTGTGCTGCTGAAGGTTGTTGAGGGTTGTGATGAGTTACCACTCTAACAGAACCATGTGCACCCATTCCAGTGTCCTTAGGAACTGAAAGAAAAAAAAGCAGAAAATTGAAACCAGGAAAATTAGGATAGATTGACTCTTTTAGTCTTATTCGTCCTGTGACTTGGTGTGAGGTCTTCATGGTAGAGTTAGTTGCCGCTGAGAAGTTCTGACTCAGGACAAGAGAGAAGAAACAAAAGCAACAAAGAGTGGACAGATCGACAAACAACAATAGACTGTGTCAAATGGACTGGAAGGCAGAACGATTAGCTTTCATAAGCTTGATATCCTTGTGCACACATATTATGTTACTACCCTTGACTATCACAGCACATGTAAACTGCTGTAAATGCACTCATAGGTGATGCATGTGAGAGAAGGGATGACAAAATAATGCTTTGACAGCTGCTACATGATATAGTTGTATCTCGTAATTGCTTGATTCAAAACTTACGCCAAAATACTGAGAAATGATCTTCTTGATCTTCCGAATGCCTCCATTGCGATTTATGCCGCAGAGGACCTTGACCAGTGAATGTAAACAACACCAAATTGATGAACATATAAAATCAAGTTCAATATCATTGTAAAGAATTGGTCTAGGATTTTGCAAAAATTACGTTACAGCATATATCCACAGCAGAAACAAACACACAGTTAATTAAAAGTTACCCATTGGTTGCTGCAGTGGCTATCATCCCCATCCAGCTTTACCTTCTATACATAAAATCTGAAAGTAGCCAATAAAAGGGATTTCCCCAAGAAACTTTGGCAGACCCTAGAAGGCTATGCTTAACATAGACGAGTTGCAAAACTCACCAGTTCTTTCTCGTATCCTTCGACTCTCCTTCATGAGCTTTCTGGGGGCTACAGAGGCAAAAAAATGGAGGAGATGAAGCACACCAATGCAAATGAGCAGAAGAAATACCATTCAAGCTGCTTTTTATTTCTTTGGAGTTTTAGTGAATGCCTCTGATCTCACATTTTTATCATTTTGCCAAAATTGCTACTGCAGAGTACAACATGTACTGCTGACTTAACTGAGGCTGTTAAATTCACCATGGAAAACTGTACCCCTCAATACCAAGGCTGGAAAAACAAATGCTAGTTGATTTCTAGTCAAATTCCCCTACCCTTTAAAGAGGTTCTTTGCCCAAGTGATCGTTTCCTCCGTCGTCGTCCAAGCCAATCCAGAGGTTTTGTGATCAGGTTGGCGGCCTTGCCAATTCTGTCTCCAACTCTGGTGAGACCCCTTTGCGTTCCATTGTTCTGAAGTGCTGCACCTACTACTCCAGCTGCAACGGCACCCTTTACACTTCCTGTCATCATCATAGTATTCATCATCATCTGAGAGGCCATGTTACCTCCACCCATTCCTCCCATCATTCCTCCACCCATTCCTCCCATCATTCCTCCACCCATTCCTCCTATCATCCCTCCACCACCAAAGTCTCCTCCTCCTCCATGTCCCCTCCCTTGCATGACATTCAAAATGCCTCCATCAGTGCCACCAACGTTGTTCCCATTCGGAAAAATCTTTACCACAATCGGCTTATTCTGTTTGCCTTCAAATTTGGCATTCATGGCCTCAGCATCAGCATCAGATATGCGTCCAAGCTCCAGCAAATGCTGCAATTTTGTTGGGCCCAATTCATCATCTCCCTCCTCTGCTGCCTTGTTGTCCGACTCACTCTGTTCATCAAATTCGTCTCCACCTTCATACAGGGCTTCACCTTCATCTGTGCCAGGGCTATCATGTTCAGCACCCTGAGTTGTGGTTTCTTGTCCGCTGTTTGAATCAGAGTTTTCAACACTGTGTGATACTTTTTTGTCTGTCAAATCATCTGGATCATCATCAAAATAGTCATCTGACAGGGGATCTGATTTTTCATCAACATTGTCACTATCACCTTGACCACCAACTGGTCTCCCAGATTGCGATACTAATGCAGAAATCAACTTGTTCTGGGCGAGCAGAAGTGATTCAGAACGTCCTTCACCTTTACAAAGCGCTGTCAAAAGCACAGCAGAATAAGAGAAAAAAAGAACAGTTGGCTCACACTCTACTGCACGAAAACAAATAAATTTTAATAAAAATTACAGGTGGAAGAAGAAGACAGCACAACTTGAGGGAAACACACCACAAAATAATACTAGGAGGGGAAGAAGGGGCAAGAGGTGCTGAATCGCAGAGCTTCGGGCAGGAAGGAGTACATTCACCGACCAGATGAAACAAAGAGACAGAGAGTGAGGGGACAATAAGAGGATGCTGGATATCAGAGAGACTGGTGCATGTATACATAAGAAAAAGAGTAGCAGAAAAGGCAACAAAGAGTTGAAAGGCCTCTGTAAGAAAATGAAAAGGATCAAGGAGGGAATTTAATAAGAGATATACAACAGTCCACAAGACAGTTTAAGGAGCCACCCAGGCACACTGGTATGCATACCGATACAGTTCTCACAAAGCTTTGCTGAACAGAAAATTTTGTGCATGTTATACTATACCACCTGATGCACTTGTTCACTTCTCACAACTCTCTTTGCACATAATCTACAGATAGCTAACACCCACTTCCTGCGGACATAAGCGCCACTATCTTCACACCGCTCTCTTTTATTCATTGGTTGTTGAGTCTAAAGGCAGTTCTGCACCTACCCCAATGAAGTCATGTTCAAGTGGAGATTTGACACTGTGCAATTAATCATGAACTGCACGAGACATGAAGTTGCTGCTAGTTGACAAATTAAACTCACAGCTAATTTGGAAAACTTACACTCCTCACTTTGCTCGTCTGGAAGGGATGAGAAGGTGTAACCCTCCTCCACACCTGTGCAGGGAATAAAACTCAACTGTCAACATAAATTAAAGAAACTACTGTGGTACTAATAATGCTTGTTTTTTTTCAAGAAAATGTTCAGTTGTGATTAATGGTTTTGGCGGAATTTGACTGACAACAAAAGAACTACTGATTTGCTCTTGTGGTCACGTACCTGTGATATCATAATTTTGGGGGTAACTAAGCAGCTTTTGGGGGAATTACCTGATCGGATAGTGTGTCGCAGTGCAGAGTACACTATACAATAGCGTCAAAGTGTACAGTCCACACGTGAGTTCACTCCCACATGGTCCTTCAGTACTCAGCGGTCGGTAACGTATCCATGATATTGATGTAGTGGACTCTCTAGCTAAATCGCTCACCAGAAGTGGCCGGTGTTGAAGGCGATGTTGATCACAAACTGGCCTTCTGATGATAATGCCAATTGGGTACCCATGCTACCCAAGAAATGGTATCCAATATCCCAAAAAATGCTACCCTGACTCATCACTAAGAAGAACCCTCTACACAACAGCCCAACACATTCTCTCTCCATAGAGTTGTTGCCGTTTTTCTTTTTTTCTTTATGGAACCTCTGCATTTCACAGTTATTATTGGTAACAAACCCGTTGTTTGCAGGTGCAAGGCTACCACCTAGACTTTTGAAACTCTTGCAGCCATAAGGCAGAATCACAAAATGTTGGTATTAACAAGTAAGCATATACAATGCAAAAAAATACCAGCCTTTGGGCATACCTGACTCTTCACATGCTCCACGAATCTCAACACTGATGTCCTTTTGAGCCAGAATCATTTGATCAGTTTTATTGAGAGCAACGCAGGTGTACATTCCATTGTCTGAACACTGAAATTGTCCAAAACTGAAGAAAAGAAATGGTCCAATTTGTTCAATTATGCGGCGTTCCTTCTCAGGCAGCTGGTGTCCTTTCGGTCTCAGAACAGCCGTCATGACGTTTTTAGGAAGGGTGTTTATCGTGTTGTGTTTAAAGTCAGGCCCAGCCAGAATGCAGTTGATTTCAGCAATACCATTGGCCACCGCCAGTTCAGCTGACATGATGTATTTCACTGATATATCTTGAGCCATAGAATCTGTTAAATTAATTATACGAGAATACCACTCAACTTCTAATCTCCTTTCACCTCCTCACATCCTCTTCATCCCTCCTTAAAATCTTTCACTTAAGAGTCAAGACTACTTGAACCTTGTCGGGGTACTGATTTAATATTAACACAAAAAAAATACAAAAAACTGCAGTCATTGACTCAATCACCAATAAAGATCATTACCTGCTTCAAAAGCTTTAGTGACCGGCCATGATGATGCTGTGAAACAGATGGCTATCTGCAAAAGACGCCAAACAATGTATATTAGTACGTTAAAGAAACTTAGGAAACATTGCTATTTTTCGGATAATCGCAGATAATTTTTACTATTTCTGAGAAAAGCCGAAATTCGTCGTGGATAAAGCTATCAAATATCTTGATAGAAGCTGTTCTTTCTGTCGTAAAAATCAAACCGACCATTTTCGTTTGCCAGCTAAGCATGACCCGTTATTGGCAGACAACAAGACCTGAACATCGTAGGTGCCACGGAATGGTATCCAGGAGCTTTCTTCTGACCCTGATATCATTGGATCAAGTTCCCTTCTCTAAGAAAACTTGAAATACCAGATAAGGTTTGCAAGCCTAACGTGGATTTACCCATACTTGATTCTTGTCTATATATAACATTATTTACATTTCGCTTCGAGCATGCGCTCTACGGGGAGATTTTTATGTGTGCCGCCACCTTTCCGTTATAGTCGGTACCTATCAACCTTGTCGAAACGCAAGTTGAGCAGTGAGTATGATTAGCCCAGATGGGAACGCTTTCCTCCAGCTGCACACCATAATTAACACTGTAAACTGGCTCTCCATGCGTGAAATGATGAGCATCGATATAAAGCAGAAGCCGAGGAGAATTCGAGACGGCTCAGTTGTGTTTGGCGCCACCAAATTCTCCAATACGATATCCTGGAGCGCCTTGTGCCTCGGGAGTGGACACTTGAGTGAATGTTAATTTTTTTTTAATTTTAAATACGGCATATAGACTTCCTACTACCCACCACTCCTCATCAGACCTGAAGACATTTTACCTGTGCAATTTCAAGAGTTGCACCCGTGATGCATGGGTTCATGGCATCTCACTCGAAGTATCACTTACAGTAATACAGCGCAGTTCATTGGATCTCACACGAAGTACCACTTAGAGTAATACATGAGTAGTATAGTGAATAGGGGTCCCGGAACACTGCGTCAGAACCCTGTTAAAATGGTCCGTCAAATCCCTGTTAACATATTGCCATCAGAGCCCTGTTAAAATGGTCCGTCAAATCCCTGTTAACATATTGCCGTCAGAACTCTGTTAAAATGGTCCATCAAATCCCTGTTAACATATTGCTGTCAAACCCTGTTAAAAATCCCTGTTAACATGCAGCCGTCAAACCCCGT
>JAOWAW010110225.1:0-13811 GCA_028565695.1 Nicola tetela
CGCTTCGTGCACGTAGGTTTGTTTTAGTCGCGTCTTCAAGATCTACATGGTAGATTGCATGATGAGCATGAGCTCAAAGAACTCTGTCGCTGTAAACACAATTACAACCTCGTTTGTCCCAACAAAAGCAGCTTAGCTTTGTTAACGTTGCAACTTGTGGCAACCCGGTCCTAGTCCTTTATGCAATGTAGAGTTTCAATGAGTGCTTCAACGTGGACATTGCGTGGCATTAGGCATCCGCTATAATGTAAACCATATGGCCTGCAATGGCTCCATGTGGACGCCACTTGTTTGGCCACGTATTTCGGAAAATTCTCAACATTTTCGGGCTGAGCAGCAGAATTCTTTCTAGTGTAATTGATCGAGCCGGATACCTGAGATCAAATGTCTTTAATTATCCCCAGGTAAACTGAAATGGGAATGTTTTGTGTTTCCAGAGCGTTGACTCATTTAACTAGTGATTATAAAATTATTTTCAAGGTAAATTTCTTACTAACAATCCGACATCATTACTTTAAAATGAAACGTGACTTTTCTTTCCTAAAGGGGCAAGTACGCACCTCCGCGGAAGTCTTCTCCTTAAAGGTCCTTATCTTGGTATTCAAGTTTACTTTTCGCGTTCTTGTACAGTCGGGCTTCTCATTCTTTCCTTTCGGCTAGCTGACACCGGAATCTCCCTGCAATACTAAATGACCGATGTGACTTGAAACCACCTGCCGCGCATTCAATATGCAATGGATGTGTCATTGGTAATTACCGTGAGATCAGTCCTTATCAAACGGAAGGCTACATCCGAAAGGTCGGTCGCTGACTGGAACCACCTGCCTGTCGGCTGCAATTAACAAGCACGACAAACAGTATCCTGGATATTGTTAGGATCACACGCCGACTAGGTCAAGCGGTTCTGTGGGCAAATAAAGTAAGTAAACGCGCTTTGAGAGAACAGTCTGGTGTGAGATTGACCGGTTTTACGCGTGATGAAAAGGGCGCTCCTACCATACTTCATTTATATTGGTTCGCGCTTCTGACACGCTTCCTTCGCAGTACGTTTTGAGGAAGCTGTTTCCTACAGACTAACTTTAGTGACGCGATCGGTTACTGCCCGAAAGGTCTAGATAATTATCCTCAAACTATTTTTTTCCTTCTCTCTCCCTCTGTATATCCGTCTCTGTATTTAATCATCCGCTATAGCGAGTGTTGCAAGGAATTCGCAAAACAGTGACTCATGGAAATCTATTCTTCGCTAAATGACCGAGAGGTTTCTCGATTTGATTTAGAAGATGTTCAAGCGCCAGCCCATCTGAAGATTTCCCTGGAGGAATTTACTTTCTCCATCTTAACTGATTGTCATTTAACAGCTTGCCAAGCGCTTTGGCCGTTCGTCTTGTCCGCCGTGGAGGCACATCATCCAGTTGACTGGAAAGAAAAGATTTGCGCGTGTTTTACAGACACTCTGCGACATCAAATCAAGAAATGTCTAGACGACAGTTGTGCTCTTGAAGACATCTATGTAATCTGTAAGATTATCAGATGTCGACTAAATGACGTCAGTCGGTATGTCGGCGAATCCCTAGGGGATCCCCGCCAGAGGGAGCGGCTGAGTTTAAAAGTACAAGGAGTGGAGGCGGCGAGAAACTGGGCATTTCACGGTGAGAGAGTAATGCCTCTAGAGGTAATTTCATCCATTCGTCTTTTAATTTCAATTCTAACGACACTCCGATGTGGACAAAACTTCATAACAAAGCTGAGCGATTACCAGTGCAAACTCCAGACCCTTTTCTTGGTCTTAAAGACATCTGGCGCTGAAGAATTCACCGAAATATTCCTTCCGACCATCTGGCGAGCCGTTCTCTACAAAAATTTAAACGAATTCGAGAACGAGTTTAGTAAAGACAATTTCATGGCCAAAGAAAGGCACCCAAAGCGGTTACCGTCTTCAACGAACGGTATTCATAACGTCATTAGATTCATCAAGGCCGAGCTGTCTAAACCAAAAAAGGAGAGAAAGATTTCTTTAAAAGGTGAAGAAACCATGAACAAAGGCAGGCCTTGGCATAAACGGTGTATCAACATTTTGACAATCAGAAATAAGCTTGCCCATAATCTACCCCTGAACGAAGAGGATGTTTTTTCCTGTCTTGGTGACATTTGTCATCTTCTGTCCACATTTAGATTGTGTTGTGAGAGAACAACTTTCTCCTTGAGCTGTTTGACATCACTAAAAACTCCCACAGAACATGTACGTTGTCTAGTGATTGGTGACGTGGGAGCTGAAAAGAGGGAGTTCAGGAAACGCATTTTGCGTCCAAAGGCCGATGATTTTATTGGTCGAGAAAAATATATCACATCAATCATGGAAGCACTGAAGTCAGAGTCTGATCAGCGAAAGAGAGTCGTCCTTTTGTTTGGTGCAGCCGGCGTTGGAAAAAGCTATCTAGCAAATAAAATCTGCTATGACCTACGAGATTTTTACTCACAACAGAAATGGCTTTGTTGTTCAAGCGAGAGCAGTCTCCGTAATGCCCTATCATTTCAAGCAGATGAAATCTTCTCTGCGCACACAATGCAGTGTGCCTGGTTAGTGGTCTTGGATGATGTTTGTTTAACCACTGCACAGATCATTTGTAACGAGTTTATGAGAAGTCGTCATGTCCTTATCATTACAACGAGAAGCACTCCAGTAAAAGAGCTTTTTCAGAAAACATCAAGTTCTTTGTTGGTAGTTGAGCTTCAACCGTTTTCAGAACTAGAGATGTGCGAAATTTTCAAAATGAAGACAAGGTCAAAGTTTGGCGAGCAGTTGTGCTCTCGGGCTCTGAAAACTGCTAGAAGAGCTTTGAGCAATCTACCTCTTAGTGTAAGCATCTTCTTCTCGTATTTGGCGGCTAAATCAAAAGAGTTCGAGAGATCTTCTTTAAGTGGAACTGACTTTGTTCTGTCCTTCTGCAAGTGGAGGAACATCGAAGAAGATTTTGGTGACCGCCTACACATTCGAGGGTTAACCGGCGTTTTGAAAATTGCTGAAAATTTTCTTGAAGATCGTCCATTTATGTTGTTTCTCATTGCTAAAATCTGCTCCCTCAACCGAGAACGTCTGCCATGGGCTGTGGTAGCAAACAATTCCAACCGGGTACTTCCGGCTGCCGAAGATTTTGAAGATGCTTTGCAAGAATTGTTAGTGAATTTGTTTGGAGTAGTGGACTGGTTATTTTCATCAGAAGCTAAGGCGATTTTGGAAAATTGTCGAGATGAGCTTGAAGAGTTGGGATTGATTACTTGGGACAAAGAGGCGGCTACGGTAATCATTCATAGCCTTACACTAAATGGTGTACGAAGTAATCTTATTGAGAATCAGCTTTTCTTGCATAACCTCATCGCGCTTTGGTGTAGAAGGCCAGCTGATGAAGTTGATCTGCAGACAGCAGGAAAATGTATACTTGAGAGCTTGTGGAAGTACTTTTATCTCCAAGTGCTGTCAGCTTGTATCGATGCACTGTATGGCTGGAGTAGCAAGGCTGCTAATGGTTACTGTCCAACAGTCTCAGGAGAAGTTGAGAGAGTATACATTTTACTGAGCAGTTTAGCCGAGGAAGCATCTACTGTTTGTCAACTGCCACTTGAACATTCATCTTCAATGGATATAAGGTCAGATAGCCTTCCAATCCCTTGGGCCCAGGTAGCTTCCTGTCTATTTAATTTTGTATGTCAATCATCATTGACTTGGCACCTTTCCTCACAGTCTACTTTCCTTGTCCAACTTTTGAGCGGATTTCCATCTGACCACAGCGACCTTACTTTAGTAAAAGGATTAGCCTGCATGCAGTGCTCCCTGGATAGGTTAGAAAACCAGCTCTTTTTAACTAACTGGACACTCCAGAAGGCTTCTGAATCTGTCCTAAGGTTACTACAACAATTTGTAGTATCTATCTTTTGTTGTTTGAAGATAAAACTAGGCTCTGCACGTGATGATATCAGTGGAATTTTTGTTCAATTAATAACAGAAGTAGCAGATTATTCCAAGGAAGATGTAAAAGCAGAAAGTCTTATTGTGACTCCATTTCCAAAGAAGAATCACTTGCTGAAACATTTTGAACGTCTCCTGGCCATCCATCAGGATGAAACAATGTCCATTAAGAAAAAGCAGAACATTTTGTTCTCTACTCACATAATGGCTGAAATACAGATGTACAGTCTTATTCTAACGATGGACTATATCTTCGGAATTTTGAAAGGCGAGCAGTTCAATGGAGAAGAGGCTGCTCTCACTATGACAAAACTTCTACAGGAACGACAAAAACTTTTCCAAAAGCATCGGCAAGCCTTAACACTCCCAGAGTGCACGTGTCCTTTCTGCTTTTCCCAAGTTATTCACCCTGTATATGAGTCTCTTATTGCCGATACTTGTACAGAGGCGCAACTGTGGAGTTGTGTCCTGAAACCAGGAAGAGCGCTTGAAGCGATGGTTAGGACATTTCAGTTTCTTTCGCCTGATCTTAAACTTGCTTCTTGCGTTGGCAATGGTGAACTTAAACACACAGACAAAGCCTTTTGGTGGGAAGAATTGATGGGCCGAGTTCATGATCTCCTTTATTGCATCAGCAATCACGCGTGGTTGTTTGGTAATTACGTGTTACCTTTACGTTTAATTGCTGACTTAGAACCTTCATTCAAAATGGAAACTTACTTAGGCTCTACACTGCCCTCTTTTGAGCTAGTGGCTTCTAGACAGTCCTCCAATCCTTTTCTCGGTGGAATTTCCACCATGCAGGGCAATTTTGATTTGCAGTCTGGAAAAAGAATGGCAAATATTCTTGAAATGAAAGGACTGTCAACACTCTATGCTACTTTTAACTTCAGTCTCGCTCTTGAACTTTTCCTCAACGCGTTCACGCTAAATGTCGCAGAGTATAACTTTTCTTCCAAGTTTCAAATGCCAAGGAGGTTTGAATTTGAGGATAAAGTTTTCTTTGAACGCCAGTTCATTCCCCTTTTGTGCGCCTTCCTGGGGAGAGCAGCAGCACATCAAGCTGCAGCTCATCTAAAACAGGCATCGGAAAATGAGCACATCAACGATGAACATGCTCAGACTATCATTCCATGTGCCAACTCTATAATTCAAAATATCAACATGCTCTCCAATATGGTTGAGATTCAAGACCTGGGATGTCATTTTGCAAAACTAGAAGAGCCTCTCAAACAGTCAAATTATTTGGCAACACAAAAAATAACTCTCAAATGTTGGAGATGTTTGGTCCTCGTGAGCTCGTCAAAATTTTCTCTTGAAGTGCAGGGGCATTTCAGTATCAATAACTTCCTTAGCCACATGTTTCTTTATCTTGCTGACCGTTTACGACAAATTTACAGGGCAGAGGGAAAACACTGTATTGTTCGTTGGTTCTGCTTTTATCTGCTGGACGTGGCAGGAAAGCTAGATGAAGACTTCCTTGTAGCCAAATCTCAATATTCCTACATTGAGTATCTCATGCATACGGATCAGCTTTCAGAAGCACTAGAACAAGCTTTTGCTCTTCATGTTTTCATGGTGGATACTTTTGGTGAGGACTTTCTTGATTGGCTTCCAGACGCACCAAAAACTACTGATATATGTAAAATCTTGAACAGCCAACTTGAACAACTGCAGAAATCAACTCCTTGAATGATAGTCAAAACTTCGAAGATGCGGACTCTACATTTACAAGCTCCTTGATAACCTTGTAGCTGCCACGATTGCATAACGAATATCTCTTCAAACTTGAACAACAAAAACTATCAGAAAATGACTGCTGGACAATTTCAAAGGATGACAAAATTTTTGCTGGGACAAAGGGTATACTCATTTTCGTTGAGGTGCCTGGATTCAAGTATTTTTTCTTTCACTTAAACCAGCGCTTTTGTGAATGCTGGGATATTTTCTTCAGCCATATGAACATGAATAGTGGTTTGAAAACACTACCAAAGAGTAAATGTTAGCGAAACGTCACTTGCGAATAAATTTCTAAAAGTGTGCGAAGAATGTGAATGCTCTCTGTGCAAATAGTCGCTAACTAAGGTCGAAAGTCCTGTGCAGTTTAATTAACATTATCAGAAATATGCAGCCAAGTGATGATACAAACATGGATGAACAGCCGGAGAATTACAATAAGTTTACCGCTCAGAGGTAGAGGGAAAGATCAGGAAGTTTGTAATTACAACAAGTGATTCTATAGATGCAGAGTGTAGTGCGATAGTAATAACTCTCGATTACAGCCGGCTCCAGTTGTTAATTGCAAAGAGATCGGATATTCTCGGAGCGTGTGTGCAATGTTCTACGGCATATACTGTTTAATAACCGAGCAAGTACAACAAGACAGCAGTTATAACAGCGTCCTCAAGGTGGTGTTGAAATTTCTATTTCTTTGGTTATCTACATGTGTTTGATCTTCTACTAGGCTGCTGAGCTAAAATGTCGTAAAAATTGCATCATTAAGTTGGGAATGCACCGAGATAAGTCTTCACACATTCGGCTGCGTTGCCGTTGAATCACTGATCTGTTTGGATATCATCGTGTTTTACTATTTTTACCTCGCAAAAATCCACACAGCCTATAGAACTGTCGAATGGAGATTTTACTACGTAGAATTAAGTGATAGCAGTGGGTCACAAGATAAGGAGGTTAGACAGTAAACACGGAAGAGAAAGAAGAAATGCAAGGAGACTAAGTTTTAGTTCATTGAAGTGTGGTTTTATGCTAGTTGAAACGAACACGTGCAGCACAATGACATGCTAGGTGCCACTTGCAAACTTTTTAAAGTGGCCTGTCGCGGTTCTCTAGGGAGGCTCTTGAAAATTAAGTGTAACTGAGAAAAGGAGGGGTGAGTACTGAGACAGAACAATGATAGGAAGATTGGAAGCGCAATTTTTGTTGATTTTTGAATAAATGGGAAGCAGTTCGGGTTGGAAGAGCTTCAAGCTGTAAATGCTAAACGCCTGATCTCGTCGCAAGGCAGTTTCTGTGCCCGAGTAGTCCGGCGTTGCAAGTCCGATGTGACTGAATCGTTCACCATCATACCCCATTTCTCGCAGTACAAGTATAGAGTCACGATCATAGTCAGGAAATACTGGTTTTCTACAGATAATCCTGGCGACCCGTCTCTGAAGCGCTCAAGTCGGTCGAACAGGAAAGAGGGAAGTTAGGGCCAAGTATATGGCATACTCGAGACAGGAACAGGCACAAGGACGAAGATACACAGTGAAATTAAACTTCATGGCTGTTATTGAATATCTAATCCGCAGTTTAGTGATTGTGCCAAGATGAAATGCAGATTTCGCCAGAATGTTCTCGATGTGGGTTGCCCACGGTCTATAGTAACGCGCCTGTACAGCGCAACAGGTTATTTGTAAGGTCCCCTTACATAAAATAGAATAAAGGAAAACAATATGCTTCTATCCGTCAAGAGGTTTTTCGAGAAAAAATGACACTTTTTGTATACCTAAATGTGTCTGAGGTCGCTGAGGACTTAGCCTACAGTTTCGTAGTCAGTTCGTTGTACATCGCGAACCCAGATGTCTTAACGTGTCAGGCGGAAGTCGAAAAGCTCACCATGCACATGAAACCCACTTCACTTTGAACTGCGGGATTCTTGACTCGGGTGGGCGGTGCTTGTCCGCCGCAGGCTCGACAACACTGCGTGCAGTCTACAGCAGCGATAAGTAACGTCAACAAAATAGTTTTACTTGATTGAACTCTCCCGGAACTAAATGGTCTTAATTATGTGAAAAAAACGTTTCGATTAGCCGCGTGGTCTATACGCAGAAGCACCAGTGAAGACGCTAGTCGCATTGCCGGTAAATGAAAACGTTTGATAAAGTTGGCCAAAGTGAAAGTTCTTGGTACCTTACCTCCGAGAGCGCCAGTTCAGACTTCGTGTTGACGAGAAAACGAAAACTCCTTTAAAGTTTCCATGTCTTCTCGGCAACAGAAACAGAGGCCTAGGTGCAGTGATTTGATATGCAATTTGGAAGTCGCTTACTGCAAAACTGCTTCCTTGGAAGGTCCGGTTCATGATTAGAGACGAGCGGCCCACAATGGTACCGCATGGCACTTCAAACGGAGCTCCAAGAAAAACACCGCAGGTTACCGATCGACTTGGTTTCTTGTATGTAGTCCTGAGAATTCGACTGTAGAGCTTGGCCTGTATCGCAGGACCACACTAGCTTCTACATTTGATACTCTTACGGTCTTTGGTGTCGCTTTCGTAGAAGCCGGATTCCTTTATATGTTTCAGTGCGTTTCCGAGTCAACCCTGGGGTCATCGGATGATATGCGCACCCCACAGTATCATGTTCCTGCTCCACTATTAACCTGGTACATGTGTTTGGTGGATGTCGAACGTCTAAGACCACAAGAGCCTTCTTCTTCTTCAGATCAAGAAAAGCGCTCCTGCGCAATCTCAAAACCGAGCAAAACGACAGGTTGCAACCAGTTCCTGTCCTCGCAATTGTCTCCAACCGCACCGATTGCCAGTCAAACCAAACAAATCTGATGAACTGCTGTCATGAAAAAGACAAAGTTGATAAAAAGAAATGTATTGTTCGTTTAGAGGCGTTCTTTGTCCACTGTGAACCGAATCCGTTGAAATTCATTGTTTGAAACATACAAATTAAGCACAAGCAGCTGCAATGACTATCACACAACAGCTATGCTGTGACTCGAAAAATAAACCCACGGGAACTGCCATGCTGTACACACAGACTTCCTCAAGCGGAAAAGGGCAAAGAAATACGAATTGTTTGATCAATTTTACTAACAGCGATCAACCCTTTCGTAACTGCTCACCGTAGGAATCTTACGCCACACTCCCGCTGTGATATCGATCTCCGAAGTTCATCGAGCAGTCTCGCCTAATTATTATAATCTATAGTGGCTTACACCTCAAGAATCATGACTACCGGTTCCTTTTTCTCTTCAACAACAGCTGCGGAACACAGTTCCAGTAAAGCCTTTGTGCTGGTGCTCTCACTGAGACGGCGGTTTGAGAAATAAAGTGTAGACTGCTAGGAAAAAAGTTATGCGTGTTTTAAAGACGCTTTACATCATCACATCAGGAAACGTCTGGACGACAGCCTTCCACTTGTAAACATCTATGCAATCTGTAGGGTCATCAGATGTCGTCAGCGGACTTTGTCTGTGTAGTGAAACCAGGAAGAGCACTTGAAAGTGTTTTGTGAAGTGCCCGCTGTAGCATAAATGAGAGTTGTCAAGATCATCTTGAAGACTTGGGCTTGATTAGTTGGGAGGAAAAGAGTGCTACAGTGGTCATGCATAGTATTTTGCTCGAAGGAGTAAGAGTCATGTTGTGTAAAAACCAACTTTACTTGCATGGGTTGGTTTCTTATCAAGAGAAGCCCCCGATGGCCATGGATGAGTTTGCTTTACGACAATCAGTAAATGACACCTTTTACTGTTTGGGCACGTATACGTTGTGCCAAGTGCCATCTACCTGCATGGATGAATTGCAAAGTTTCGCTTCCGAAATTTCCAATGGTAAGCTTCTGATTGAGTCAGGGCAATTCAAGCTGTTTACATCTTCATCAGTGGTTTAGCAGAAGAAGCTGGTAAACTTCGCACACTGCATGCTGGCCTTTAGAGGATCATAGCCAGATGCCCTCATGATCGAATGTATGGGTTAAAGGTGCTGCCTGTCTACTGCATTTCTTGGAGAGAAAGACTCTCTATGTCCATATCATTTTACCGTCTGTTTTCTTAGCCTGTCTTTTGTTATGGCAAACCGAAATACGAGTCTATTGGTTTGCTGTAATTCGCGAACATGCAACTTTACGTCACTTATTTATTGCTTGACATAGATCAAAAAGGTTTCGTCTGTTTTCAAAAAGCGCTAGAGACACACAAAACCCGTTGTAGCCCAGGATCATATGAGGTCATGATGTCATAATATTGAGTAGTTTTCCCAACTTTTTATCAGTAAATTCGGCGGGAAATACATCCAATAGGGTGCGTGGCTTTTTGACGAAATCCAAATGTCCGGGAAGGTGCTCAACATTTGCGAATGAGAAGATGCTGCAGCAGATAGTGTCTCGTTAATATTCATTAAGGTGAATCGCTGTGCTTTAAAGAAAAACAAAATGACTTGTCCATGAAGTTATCACTGAGAATATTATCGTACAGCACACTGAATGAGTTTGGCTAATGGATGAACTTCAAGGGGTATCACAGCGGCTCAGGGCGATAAAATATGGTGTATTTTTAATGACAGACCCTCTTGAGATACGGCAACAGATTTGGTTAAAACATTAGCGATCTACAGCAATCCCGCAGAAGGCCATGAACGTATTTCAGTTTGCTTTCATTGGCAGCAATACTAATGATCCTAAAGGGAGATCTTTTTCATCATAAGACACCATTGAGTACAAGTGGCGTCCGTATGGAGCCGTCGCAGGCTATATGGTTTACATATAGCGGATGTCTAATGCTGCACGAAGTCCACATCGAAGCCACTCCGTGAAGCCCTACATTGCATACAGGACTAGGACCGGGTTGCTACAAGTTGCAACAAAGCTAAGCTGCTTTGGTTGGGACAAACGAGGTTGCAGCTGTTGCCGTAAGCTCTGAACTTTTGAAATTGTTTTTCTCTGGTATCGACAGCGATAGGGAGTCCCGGGCCCACCGCTGATTCGATTGCAGCTGTTGCCATGAGCTCTGAACTTTTGACGGATAGGGCCACATGACTCATGCAGTTGAATGCATGCAGGCGAATTTGGTTCCGCCAAGCTGCAACATTTCCAGTATGCCGAAACTGCGCTTCGTGCACGTAGGTTTGTTTTAGTCGCGTCTTCAAGATCTACATGGTAGACTGATGAGCTCAAGGAACTCTGTCGCTGTAAACACAATTACAATCTCGTTTGCCCAACCAAAGCAGCTTAGCTTGCTTTGTTGAAACTTGTAGCAACCCGGTCCTAGTCCTTTATGCAATGTAGAGCTTCAATGAGTGCTTCAACGTGGACTTTGCGTAGCATTAGGCATCCGCTAAATCTTATCCCAGGTTACCCCCGAAATACTGAAAACATTGGACCAAAGTCCCATTTACTCCCTTACATTTCACAAGTGTGCAATATTCCGTGATATTTCATCCTTGAAGTAGGGAATAATATGCACAATATTGCCTCTTTTTTTTTAGAAGTCAGAACCAAAGTACGAGTAGAGTTCAACAGTACTCTGTCATACACTGTCAATGTCGAACGAAAGAGAAGACTTTCGACGAAAGGAAGAAATGGAAGGAAAAACCTGTTAAGAAAAAATGCAGTCTAGGAGAGGGCTCGAATCGAGACCGCTTGAGCGAAAGCCGAGCTCCTAACGACTGCGCCACCCGGGAATGTTTGCCAAGAGCCGGTGACAAGTGACTCTAGACCACTTGCAGCCTGCATCGCACGGTTGTCGCGTGCTGTATTTTGGTTGAGGGTTTTCGAAAACGAGCGAGAAAGGGCTCTAAGACGGCCTTTTAGCTAATCTATTGGGATAAGCATCTTATTACCCTCGTCCTCGAAAATACCAGCCTAATATTTCCCTCGCCGTATTGACCTCGGCTGCGCCTCGGTCAATATGTAGGCTCAGGCAAATAGAGGCTGGTATTTCCTCGGTCTCAGGTAATAATGTATACATATGGCCTGCGACGGCTGCGTGCGGACGCCGCTTGTAAATGATTGGTTTATGATTTTCACCCGAAGAGTGTTCTTCACAAGTGTGCCAAGTGTCCCCTTTGGAGAGGTTTGCGGATGAGCAAATTTTCATTATTAGGTAGCTCTATCCCCCATTTTTTGAAGTTCAGATGAAAACGGGGAGCCTTTCGGCTACCCGGGCGTTTCGGTTTTCGATAACGAATCACACCAACTGCTTCGTATTTATTTTTTTTTTATATTTTATTTAAGTTTATTTGCAGAACGTCCAACAGGGCATAAGTGCCCTGATCGAGGGTTTCCTTTAAGTCAAGAACTCATATTAAACAAATACGGAGAACAAACAATATTATTATACAACTTGACACATCATGGGATTGATATGTCCTTTAATAATTTGAACATCTAAGCAGTCAACCCGAAATTCGAAATTTGCCCAACTCTCGTACCTATCAAGAAGCTCCTTACAGAAATGTAATGGTGTATGCATGATTGAGAAAGCTTCCGCTAGAAAGGTATTATAAGTCTAGATTCTGATCTTCCTTTCGGGGATTGCCCGCGAAGATGAAACAGGCTAACGAAAGCCTGGGAGAAACGATGTACAGAAGAGGGATGGGTAATGTCTGTGAAATTTTAACGAAATCCTGCGCTGGGTTCCTGTAAAAGCAAACCTTTCATTTTACAGGTAAGGCTGCATGCCTAAATAATCAACTGGAGATTCCGCTAAATTAACTTGTTGACCTAGTTTGTTCCTCGTGTGCTGTGCTTGTCTGAGTAGTGGACGGGGTGAAGCCAGTGGCCATGTGAGTGGAAATAAAAAACTTAGTGGACGAAGCTTGAAGACGCGGCGCCCTTCTTAGGCGCAACACTAGGTATGTTGTCACACATTAGTGTTCCGCCTATGTCAGATACGGAGATATACGGAGAGCTCTAAGAGACGTGTCCACCGCTATTTGCGCCACCTGCCAAAAGAAGAGGATTCTGCTGGTGAGAGGACAAAGAGACGGCTGTAGGAAGGCAACGGCAAAGGTGCGGATTAACCTGGGCCATTTCGTATCCCATTACCGACACATTTACGGTAGCACTAGTCCGAACCAGAGTGAGATTGGAATTCACACATGATGAGCACGGTAAAATGCACAATGTTTAACTGTTAATCTTGTTTCGCTACCGAATATAGTGTGGCCAAACTTCGTTTCCACCCGAGCCACATAGAGCTCTATGACGCTGACTCTCCATGGCCTGCAAAACGGGAGGGCATGCTGAAATAAGTCGAACGTCAGTTTGAAACCTCATGCGTCGACAATGATTCTTCGAACTTTGTGGATGCTGTAGACGAACTGCACTGTGAGACTGAATAGGTGAACTCCGTGAGTGGAGAACACCTGATCCACTACCTTTCTCCAAAATTAACAGAAATAAAAAAGTAACATCGGCTAATTTCCTTTCAAGGAGATTATCTAAACCACCCGATCCAATCCGAGGCAAAATCTTCTTCGTGGTACACAGGAGAAAGATGTTATTAGTGGTTCGCTCAAGCAGTCGCGCGAAGAACGGAGCAACAAATTTCATTTCTTTTGTGTTTGGAGCTATTGTGCTCCATCAATTCATGATGATCTGATGCGGAACAAATCACTCAAATCTAATCTAAGGAAAAGTCGCCATACTAGAGAACAAGAACTGTAAAGCAATCATGTTCTCGAATCCTGGAAGTTAATAGAGCGGAGTTTTGGAGATCACTTTCATGTGAGAGGTTTAAACGGCATTGTGGAATGCGCTGCATCTTATTACAAGAACGTCCTCTACTCGATTTTCTCTTGGCGAAACCTTCCTTAGCTGACACTGAACAGATTCCTTGGAGTGTTCTTAGCAAACCCAAGTCACAAAGGATGAGAATTTTTTGCCCGTACGTTGCTAAAGATAATTTGCTATCTGGCGACAACCTGTTGTCCTGTCTTCTAGGAGTTATCGATTGGATGTTTTCGGATTGTTGCCAGGACACGTTGGAAGTTTGTCCAAACACATTAGAAGAATTATTGTTATTATTATTATTATTATTATTATTAGTAGTAGTAGTAGTAGTAGTAGTAGTAGTAGTAGTAGTAGTAGTAGTGGTAGTAGTAGTAGTAGTAGTAGTAGTA
>JAOWAW010110236.1:0-13809 GCA_028565695.1 Nicola tetela
GGGCCATACAAGGAAAAAGCAGCAAGATTCAAACTAACTTGAAAGACAGGCTTGCACCACATTATAACTGCAACTGTTCATATGCTGTCTCACGCACGCGTGTGCAATGGTGGCGGGTGATGGTGGCGGGTGATGGTGGTGGTGTGTATGTGCACATGTGGTGGTGTATATGTTTGTGTGTCTGTATGTGTGTGTGACTGCAATTATCTTGAAACAAGCCAGTGGGGTGTACACTGCCTCGGGCATGCACACTTACCAATTCTTGGCCTCAATGTTGTCATGACTTGAAGAAGGGCTGTCTTAAAAGGCAATTTGTCTAGCTCTGCCTTGCACCATCTAGTCAGAAAAGTAAACAAGAAAACAAGCAGCAATCAGTCACTCTGCAGGAATTACATGGTTCTTTGTCATAGTGTCTTCCTTACTTTGAATATTGAGGTCACTAACAGGCCATCATTAACAACTTATTTTAACCAGTCCTTAGTTTACACTTGTATGATGGCATCCAAGCACATCCCAATTCAGATTAAGGGGTTGTGAAGTAAAATTCAAACTTTTGTTTAAATCAGTAGACTACTGATCATGGACGGAGAGAATGGTGGATGGGTATATAAAGGTGGACAAATTAATCGATGTTGAAACACTACTGTGATTTGACGTGCCAATACGGACCACGCTAAATCTTATTTAAATTCTTTTGTGTGAATGGGAGTTACCTGGAGAGGAGATGAATACATTGGTAAAGAATACTTTCCTCGGTCAGGATTAAAACCTATGATTTTACAAACCTCGACCACCCCTAAGGTCCCTCGCAGTTGCAGCATCCGTCCGCGTTAGTCTACATAGCGACTGGCTGTGTTTGTCAAATCCACATTGTATAGCTGAAGGCAATACTGCGTCAGAGTGCGACTTCATTTCTCTTTGGGAATGGGAACACTTAAGCGTCTGCTATCCATCATCGAGGAAGGACGCCACATCTACTGGGAACAGCGAATTTTGGACAGAGAGGCCGAAGAACGGCATACAAAGGAAAAGAAAGGAAGTCATCGTTGTAGTGTTTGCATGCCCCTAATAAGTCGTCTAGCCGTCTAGACTATCTAACTCCTCCATGCCTCAGCCCTCTGCTAATCTTATCTTATGATCAGTGCCCACCTCATTCTTCTTGTAATTTCCTTCCCTATATTAACCGATGAACCTTCAGTTCTTCTTTAGTCTTTCTCCGGTTTATCTCTGGTACATTTGGCATTAAAGCTCTCTAGCTCTATCCCTATGTTTCCGCGTGCACTGAACCCCCCAATTTCACAATCGTCATACCCATTTTGGAGGCAGACGCGCGCGCGCGCGCGGGGCAAAAACCTTGCGATAAGATCTGAGCAAGATCAGCAAACATCCGAATGTACACCCTAACCAAGAAAATGCCACCACTAAGTTAACCCTTCAATTAATCAGCTCTCCAAGCCCATTGAGGCTACTACAGTCTCTTATGCTTAACAAGTAACTTGACTTAAAGGATTTTGGATTGAAGCGAATAAAACCACATTACTGTTTCGACACACCACACACTATCACATCACCATCAAGCGCACCGTGTAGAAATTATTCCCTGATTTTCGAACAACTTCTACATGTAAGCAACTCACCTGACGCAAGGACGTCGCGCCTTGCATGTCTGAACTATAATATTATGATTATCTCTTAATTTGGTAGCACCTTTTTTCTAAAGAAGCCACAGTGACAACAACAGCACAATGCTAGTATATAAACCTCACGCCGTGAGTAACGGCCCACAAAATGCTAGCAATTCATATAAACCTGATGAAACGTCGATTTTCCGTACGGCGAAACGCTGTGGAAACAAAGTTTGCGGCTGGTGCAGTGAGGCAACCTTATTATCGAAAAATATATTTTTTTGCCCCATGCATTCAGGTTACGTTAGCATGCCCAAAAGATTGCAGTTTATCTGAATGAGTGCTCGACTGCATGCACTGTCGCAATCACTCACCTCACAGCAACCGCGTTCCTACCTGACGTTACTACTGCCTCCAAACGTTCCAACAGGCCTGCATGTTTATGAGGGTCGCCATCCATTCAGTATTATCTCAAGGTCTCTACTCTTGCAGAGAACCCTAAAGGGCCCAATATTACGTTTGCGGCTGCTTTCTTCCACAGCACCGGAAGATAGAGCAACTACTGATAAGGAGAGACCGATTGCGTTTCGGAGCCAGACACGTACACGCGTTTTTAAGTTCGGCAGCCAAGAGCCTGAGGCTGCTGACCAGGAATAGAAAAAGAGGCTATGCCCTTCGCCGCCCGCGCTGGCTTAGCCTGTAGCGCAACTTGCGCGCATTCTCTGTGGGAAACGGGAGATGTGATCGGCCAAGCGAAAAACCTAAGGACTTACATTTGGCTTCCGGTGCTAACCACCGTGTCCAAAACATGTTCAACAAGCTACTGCGCAACTAGAGACGAATTAGGTGCGCCATATCGCGCCCTACGCGAGGTCTATTTCGGGATAAAAACGAGACCGAGGGTTTTAATCTGTTTAGATTTTTACTCTTCCCGGCTTCAGTGGGTGCACTTTGCCGGAGAGGAAAGAAAGGAAAACGAAAAGAAGTTCGTTTTATAGACAAGTATCTGTAAAACCGCTCGTCTCGGCATCGCGCTATACAAGCTATCGCGCTGCACTGCCGAAGCCTACGATTGTGTGCCTTTGCACCTGAAAGAACCTGCACAGCACTTAAAAATTGATCTCACTGATCCTAATCTAAATCTCGTTCTTGAAAGTTCCGTATGCCCCACTTGAGCGCGGCTCAACAGAGCGCAGACCCATTTCAGCGTGGCCCAATGGAGCGTATCTCAGTGAGGATTAGGGTTAAAACTGGGTTAGCGTTAAGGTTAGGGTTAGGGTTAGGGTTAGGATTAGGGTTAGGGTTAGGGTTTGGATTAGTTAACCCTAACCCTATCAAATTAGGTATGCGGTTGCGCTGAAATGGGTCTGCGCTACGTTGAGCCGCGCTCAAGTGGGGGACGACCGAAAGTTCTTGTCTCGTGGTTGTTTTCGTGGGCATGGCTGAAGGAAGCACTTCGACAAGGCGACATCGCTTCGACGACTTGTCCTCTTCACAAGAAGTTAACCTGTTGAAAGGAGCCGTGCCAGTGAAAACACAGCAAGCGAACCAGTTTTTGGTCCGCACTCTGATGTCGTTTTGTAGGGAGAAGAGTATTCCTCTGAACTTGAGCACGTACAAGCTACAAAGCTTTTGTTGGTATAACATGGCCCGTCATTTCGGCTTAATTTCAAGAGGAGGTAAGGTGTTCGCCAAGTTAACGAAGAACGATATCGTCTTTGGCCGAAATTCTGAAGGCGTGGGACACGTGAAGTTGAAGTCTGACTTCCTCGATGAATACTCCGGGAGCGCTAAACGCGCGAGAGTTCAATACCTGTGGGAGCATTCAAGATTCGACATTAATTGACGCAAGTTGAGAGGCAATGCGCAGACTGCTGTCGCTGTTGAACCCGCTACAAGATAAGCTTTTCCAACGGGTAGTGCTAGGGTTGCTGTCCGAAGACGGGTCCATGGTTCGTCAACGCGCCGATGGGCTATAATAGACTTTCGGACATGATGCCGCAGCTTTCAGTTCAAGCAAATTTGTCGAGAGGATGCACCAACCATTGCGTCAGGGCAAATGTCATCACTGATCAGTAGGACGCTGGTTACTCGAATCACGAAGTCTGTGCCGTAACTGGCCACAAGAACGAAGGAAACATCCAATCTTACGACCGACTCGACAAGGCAGGCTCCCGCAGGCCGGCAGAAATGGCCGACGCCCTGGACGGAAAACTCCGGCGTCCGCAATTCAGACGAAATCCACGTCCGTGATGGCCGAACAGTCTGCTAGTAAGCAGTTGTCCCTTGGACATATCGTTTTTCGAGACCAAGTCTTTGTTCAGAACCTGACCATCAACTACAACATCACCGGCTCGGATCAAAAAACGGAGTTCAACCAGCAGCAGCTTAGCCAGAAGTTTTTATAATATTAATTATTCATAAAAACCAGTCAAGCAGTTTTTACGGAGAAATAAAATTCATAAAACTTGAATGTGGTTAGATTCGGACTGGGATATAAATACTAACAAAAAATCTAAACATGTATAGGCACCGGCGTGGAAAGACTGTAAACCTGACTCGCGCGCCTGGTACCACCAGCTTACTAGTTACTGCGGCAGGCAGTATGCCAGTTAGATGTAGTAAGTTCAACATGGGAGCATTGATGATGATGATATCGACCTAAATATAATTTTTTTTTTTTTTAGGTCGATATCCACTGTTCAACGCCACTAAAGTGGCATGAAATGAAAACCGGGTTTAGAAAAGGCCGAGATAGCTCTAGCCGAGTCTAGGGATGACCCTTACCGGCTTGCCCTGCGTGGCTACATCTAATCATAGTCATCCATGAGTTCAGGGACACTTTTCCCCACGGTCAACTATTTCTCCCTTTTTTTTTGTTTTTCAGTGCGCCACCACACCTATACTGAGGCTCCGTTTACGCGTTTTCGCTCGTTTTTATTGTACCGTTTTCTGTCGTTTACATTAAAACGCTGAACTTGCAGGAAACAGTTTCGATCGTTTTGATGTAAACGCTGAAAACGCTTTTACACGCTTTTCGGGCCCTGTTGTCCTTGAAACCAAAATTAATATGGCGTCGATGGACGCCGGAAATTTTCATGCGCATTGCTTTTGCGGCATGTTTTGGCATCCCGCGTTCATGTGCTGGAATGCTGTCTGTTTTTGTTCTCAAGTTGGTGTTTGTTCTCCTGTCGTCACCTCTGTTCCAAAGATGTTGACTACTCACGAACGAAGGCGTTTGCTGTTGGGATTGCTTGCAGCTCTGTCGGGGGTGGTGGCTACAGCCGAGTGTTGTGTTGCCTTGATAGAACTCGGGGAAATGCACCGTCGGCGCCGTTTACACATCCAGGCCAAGATTCAAGCACCTTCTTTGTTTGACCTTTGTTTGGACAAGACGTAGAAGTCTACACGCACATGGTTTGGAATTTCGCGCCATGTGGTTTCCATGGCTTTCGACTTTAGAATTACGTAATCAGATCATAAGATTCGTTTAATTTTCCCTGTTTACATCAAAACGTTTCTCTCACGAAAACGTTTCTGGCCCCGAAAACGTTTTCGGTGCCTATCCGTGTCTTTTGTCGCGCTTTCGCTGGTTTTAATCCGTAACAGTTGTTATGGATCCGAAAGCTTTTTCGGTGAAAACGTTCTAATGTAAACGGGGCCTGAATACTGTACCTTGTAAAACATCTACATGTACTTGCTGTTCTGCTGTTTCTGTAGCTCCTTCTATCCGAGGTGGATGATGGTGCAACTCTCTATTTCTCTAATAAAGAGTATTGTCATCATCGATCTAAGATCGATTTGCTAAATTTATTACAAAGAAAATGTGGCAATACGTAGGAAGTGTCTGCGAGGGTTCCATCATGAGCCTGTGTCACTGGAACTTATGGTTCCTTCTCTGAGCCCCAATGCGCGCGTGCGCATGGCTGGCTGACTCAGACTGAGTCAGAGAGTGGTGAGGCTTGGTGAGGCAGGCCTCTGCAGAGACATTTGCCATTGCCTCCATTGCCATTGCGCTCTTCGATCTTCCTCCCCCATGCCATAGCACGGCTCGATCTCAGGCCTCAGACGCGACCTCGCACCTCGCGCTTATCTGCTTATAATATTATAGTAGGCCCTCCTCCTCCTCGCACCCGTGTCCAACACCCACTTTCTTACTGTGATGCAGCCTTGCGTATGGCTCTTGGCTTCCGATGTACGCGACACCCACCTTGTAGCCACATAACTGCACTGATCTACATGTATGTAGACATGTATGACTATGATGATTATGGTAGTCTGGTGGTCTGTGTCATCGTTATGATACTCTGAGCCCGACATTCGCCCGACCAACCTTGTGTCCACAGTCGGTGGCACCAAGAACTGGTGATTCGAAAACTAGGAAATGGCAGGACAGTCGGGATATCTGTGCAGGACTGGGGGCCTTGATTGTACGATTAACGCAAGAACCGACTGAGGGTTAGGCTAACAGGCAGATGTTGTACCAATTGGCTTCCTGCAACAGGAGGCGTTTCCCAGTCAATCTGCAACAGTATCACACGATCAGGGAAAGCAGAAGGGACAATGTCAGTTAATCGAGAACAAAATGACGAGCAGTCCGTGGCAACTATCACAACAGTATGGGGGAGCTTTGTTGGACGCGGCAAATCATGGAGAAGTCATGGTACCAGCCACGGACAAGCTGCCCAAGTTAAAGACGACAAGGGCTTCTTCAATGTGCGAAAGGCCTCGACAAAGCGATTATCTAGAAGGAATCCCAAAACGGCTGGGGATTATGACAAAGGACGAGCAGACGTGTATGGCTCACAATTAGACTTGCCTCAGGCTGACAACGCTCTCCAGGGCCACGCACAAAGGGACACTCACGGGATCGACTTTCTTGTCACTACTGCATTAACTTCTGGAGTCCAACTGTCAGAGCGATGGAAGTCTTTGAAGGAGTCGGTCGACAAAGAGCGGAAAACACATGAGCGTAAATGTAAGGAGTTTTCTATACGTCCATCAACTAAGAAGGAGGAAAAACTTCGCGACTGTGAAAAGCGCTTGGAATATCTTGAGCGGAAGTTAGAAGAGTGTACCCGAGAAGAGTTGCCGAATCTAGATTATGAAAAGAGCGAAGCTCCACGGTTCGCTGAACAAGCTTCATCCAAACCGCACCCCGATTCATCTGCTGGTGAGCAGTCTTTGATCATGAAATCGAGAGTTAAAGATTTCGAGCTGTCTATAGCTAGCCCAGTCCGGCAAAGGACAATCTCAGGCAGCTCATCCAACCTCCAGAGAAGAAGTCGTGCGGCAAGGCACGTCACGATAGGATCTACCTCTCTTAGTGTTGATCAAAGGCCCCCTTCATCTGGGAGTTCTCTTAGTCTTGGGCTGGACAACGCAGGAGTGCCGACCGTACAAACCTTGGGCGAATCGAATATTGTCAAGGTAGATTCCCTAGAAACTGAGCAAGTATCTCCGAAATTTGGATCATGTATTTCAATTGACGGTGCTGCCAAGACAGCCGCTATTGGTGAGAGTGCGACGACCTCTTCGGTAGAATCACAACCTACAATTGCTGTGTTTGACTCTGCTGGCAAGCCTTTTCTGACCATGCAAGAACTGGCAAAGAGGCCTGCTCACCTGGCAGTGTTTATTCGACATCTTCTTGAGGCAAGAGAAAAGTCAGATGATCTTGCTTGCCTCCTCTTTTATTTGATGACAGGTGTGTTGCAACGCTTGGCCCAGCAAAATGGCGCGACAAAAGACCTTCGGCGAATGGCTTACAGCATTGCAAGCACGTTCTTGACAACATCATCACCTCTTTTTGTCCCTGTGGATAAATCAATCCAGGAAAATATCAGTGACCAGCTAAACAGCAACAAAGTCTTGCCTGATGATGTGCTGCGGAGTTTGTTTGTTACGGCTCGTTTTACCTTGGAGACCAGGATTGAGGACTTGCTTGCCACATTTAGAAAAGAGCATGCAGAGAAGCTAACCAATGATTACGGGCTTCGATTGAACATGAATTTTGTAGAGGAGTCAAGCATTGCTCAACAAATGCTCAGTGTATGTGCACTTCCAAACACAGACAGCTCGCCAGTTGATCATGCCATAAGCTCCATTGTATGTACAGTAATGGAGGAGTTCAGTATTTCCCTACAGCCGTCCATTGATCAGCAGCAACGACTGCTACCACAGAAACAACAACAACAACAACAACAACTGCAACAACAAGAGCAGCTGTTGCAACAAGAACAACAGCTCCAACAACAGCTGCAGCAGCAGCAATCAATAGCACAGCAGCAGCAACAAGAGCAAGACCAGTTGCAGGGTGATGGCTTACGAGACGCAGTTCAACAGCGAACTCAAGTACACCAAGTTTTGTCCAGTTTCCTCCGAAACCGAATTAAGCACCAGATTCATTTGATAGCAGGACACCAGTTCGTTGCCACGCACTACAATACACCAACATTCTGTGATGTGTGCACAGGTCTTCTGTGGGGTCTTGGCTATCAAGGATACTCTTGTCAGGCATGTGGTTTCAATGTCCATAAGCAGACATGCAACCAAGATCTCACAGTCCAGTGCACTGGCCAACCAGATGATGGATTCAAAACACAATACCACTCATTCTTTGGTGATCGGCAGCGAACCGTCCGCGTGAAGAATGGTTCACGATCTGGCCACTCGTTGGGTGTTGATGGTGCAGTGGCTACTGAAGGACTTTCTTCTTCAGCAAGCACACTTGAGAATGGTGGTAAATTACGCTCGCAGGCTGAAGCATCAGAATCTACTGCTTCCCCACAGCTAGCAAGCATGGGTTCAGTGATGATAAAGGGAGTGATTGGTGCCAATGTAAATGTCACCAGGGAGTCAGGTGGACAGATAACACAGCGTGTTTGGGTAAATCGCCGAATCAAGGCAAGTTCAACTAGAACAAATTCGGTGAATCGCTCGCATTCCTACAGATTGGACTCACCAAGACAGAAAATGTACTCTACTAGACCAGTATCGGTGGAGCTGGAAATGTATCCAGCAGTGGAAGACGGAGTATCCTCTGTCATTGATGTACATAGAGCCAACACTTTGGAAGATGCTCCATTGAATGACTCAGATGTTGAGGTTGAAGAAGAACTTATTCCTTGGTCATGTGTCATGGACAAGAACTTTCTCAGCACACTTGAGAAGAAAGATGTTAAACGTCAGGATCTCATTAATGAGCTCATCCACACGGAGCGAACACATGTGAAGAAACTGAAGGTCATGTACTACATATTCTACCAGGCACTGCTGACACGGCCTGATCTTATCCCACCTGAGACTGTTGATTTGCTTTTCCCACAGCTAGAAGAACTCATTGAAATTCATACCAAGCTGCTCGGTGCCTTGCACTCACGTCCATGTAAAGACAGACACAGCTATGTGTCGTACATTGGTGATGCTATTGTCGAAGCGTTTGATGGAGAAGCTGGTGAGCAATTGCAGCAGTCAGCAGCTATTTGGGTGCAGCACCGGCAGGATAATGTGGAAAGGATTCGAGAGCTATGCAACAAAAATGCTCGCTTCTCTCAGTTCATTCAGGTATGCTCTGCCAGTTTCCTTTCCTCCTTCCGAAATCTTACAATCTATAAAATAAGTAATTTGTTTGTCAGGTTACTTCTCACCATCAAGTGGGGCTGAACATCCCGGTGAGCCTTCGCTATCCTCCAACACTGTTTTCCGATAGTAGCTAGATGTCACCAGAGTCAAGGACACTTCTTAGCTGTCTGTATGACATAGATCTAGACACAGCTCTCTGGTTGAAGGTGTAAATACCGACAAAGACAGCTGCTTGAACGTGTAGATTTTAATCTCATGGTTATGTTCACAGGTCTGTGGATAGAAGATGATTTTGCAATTAGTGGAAAAAAATAGGTTGATAATACAGTGGAACTTTAAGACATGAATATTTAACAAGGAAATAAATGTAATGGTAATTCCAATCATTGTAGTAAAGTTCTCGATTTTATCACTGCTATATGTAAATGCATTGAGGTAGCACCAAAGCGCTCAGTTTAGCAACATTACATGTCCGTGTCTGTGGATAGGCTCTGTCCAGCGATGCTGCTTCACTGACGTGAGCACACATGTTGTGGATCTACTGCCATGAAAAGGCATTTCCAAGCTAAAGGCTCTATTAAATTTTAATAATTTTCAAAGAGAGCACCACCAAGCATAAGCAGCAGCCGAGCAATGCACATGCATCTCCTATAGAGTCACATTTCACAGGCTGTCAGGAAGCAGTCCCTTGTGGCGTAATTGGTAGGGACAAGGCTGGTGCTCTAGTGGTACCCATTTCAATACTGTTAGGCATTCAACTTTCTTCAGTTTTTTCTTTTCTGTTTCACTCAAAGTCGAAGTGTCACAGAGTCTTGACGAATATACCATCAATATGAGAGCTAAGCTGACCTAGCCTAGTTGGCAATCATGACAGCGATCAAATTTAACTGTTGGTACATCATCTCATTGGCACTTGTCTACAGAAGTAGACTAGAGAGTGAAAGCAGTTGAATTACAGGCTCATATTAGTAACTCGTCTTGAAAGCTATTTCCCTGGCACACTGGTCTTTAGGTGATAATCTTTTTGTCACAATGGTGCACGGTATCATTTGCTGGAAGGCTAGAAATGGCATTCTGATGAACTGAGCGCTAGTGCTTTGTGAGGAGCTGTTGTTGCAGCTGTGTCTGAATGAGATATCTTGCTCTCGAAATGCCTGCTGCAGATTTATTGTCATGAGTCTGAAAGAGGTTAGTGTGATAGTCAGCAACATCACGCTCCAAATTGTTCAATGATACAATAATTATGTCAAGAAATGCATGTAGCACACCAGTTCATGAGTGTAGACTTTACATAATTATGCATGTTATGTCTTTTCTGTGGGTTTATGCACGCTGATGGTTAGCTATAGTGTGCACTTTGGTTACTGCATACATTTTGGAGATTCTCTTGGTGGTACATGTTATAATTGAGTTCCACTATACGTATGTAAGGCACAATTTGGCAAGGTTCTCTGGATTACATTGCAATGCACTGTGTAAACCATAACTAAGACAAAAAAAATAGAAAGGAAAATACCAGAGTTTCTATGAGCTCTGTGGGTTATATCACAAGAAGGTAGGCTCTGATGTAAAACTTCAGGAGACAACTCAGACAGGACTCCTCCATTTTTCAGTCTCATGTGTTTCATGTATAAAGGTTTTCAAACAAGTATGAGAGGTTGGGCACATTTTTTGAAGAGTTTGCCGAAGCCACCAAATTTAAACCTGTTAGAGGATATCATGTAGGGCACTTGCTAGTCTCCTCCTGCTTTTTTCTCTGTCCCTTGGTCCTTTGATGCTGCAGTCCACCAGCTACTATTCAACCAACTTAGTTATCTTCAAACCTGTTGTAAAGTAGTTGCCATTTTTTCATGTTTCCTAGAATGGCGAAGCTCGGCCGGTGTGCCAGCGTCTCAAGTTGGATGATCTGACAAGCATTGTCATGCAACGCCTCACAAAGTACCCACTGCTGCTTGAAGGTATTCTGAAAGTAACCTCTGTTGAGATCAGTCCACGTGATTTCCAGCAGCTGCCTGTTGCGATTAAGCTGTGCCGTGATGCACTGAACCATGTCAACAGTAAAGTGATGGAGCATGAAAACCGCAAGTTGCTGCTCAACATTCACAGGAATTTGGATGTGTCGAAAGAAATGGAACGCATGCCAAAGCCAGTCCTCAATGTTGTGAAAAACATTGATCTTGCGCAGCGTAGTCTGCTGCACTCCGGGGAACTGCAGTGGCGCCAGCGAACCGGCAAGGTCATCAATGTCTTGGTTCTCTTATTTGATGACCTTCTTATTTTGCTTGAGCGAAACGAGGACAAATCACGCTATGTGCTTCGTCCACGTGAGGACTGCAGTCCGATACTGATACTTTGTGACAGTTTGCCACCACGAGAAGTTGCCACAGACAAAGATCACCGAGCGTTCTACCTCGTTTGTGTTGGTTCTAATAGCCCCAAAATGTATGAGCTTGTTGCCAGCCGTCCTGATGTCAGCCAGATGTGGCAGTCAAAGACAGAGGAGGCAATCAAGAATGCAGCCAGTGTTAAAATAAGAAAGCTTCACCCGTCGTACGAAAGGAAGTTCCTGAGCTCATCAGTCCGAGTGAGCAGCAAAGATGAGGACAGTAGGCCTTTTATGAGAGGAGCTTCTCAATTGGTGAATGCAATATCCCCACACAGTGAAGCATCACCTATTCGCACCGTGCAATCCCAGGAACAACTGACTGGTCAGCAACCATTGACACACAAGGAAAACACTAGTGAAACAGGTAAGTCCCTTTGTTCACCATTGCATCTCTCTTGTAGCCATTTGAAACTGTCCCCTCTCCTCTTCTTTTGTCTTCCTTTCCCACCCTCTTTCTCCCACCAATTGTCTTTTCTTTCTCTCTTCCTGTCTGTTGTGTAATGATTTTCAGCATTCTTGCCTTATGCTTTAGTAATCTTCTCTGTGCAACAAATGCCTCTAACACTTCAGTATTCTAAATGTTCTTTGAGGTGGCTCAGAATGCTTTCAACCGGGGTTGAAATAAGTTCTGATTCCATCAAATACCGTAAAACTGCTATTCCGTGCCTCCCTCAAATAAGTGCCACCTTAATTTAGTGCCTCGTCATTGCGTGCTATGAAAAAATTTAGCTCCTACCAGTTCTTCATGTGTGAGTGATTTGAGGTATATGATAACATGCACTAGTCATTCTTACATAGCAGCAGTGCCAATGGGCTGGATGGAAGTTAGATGGCTTGATTGCCCAACCTCTTCAGGGAAGACACTGCTGATCTCGAACAAAGCGTAATGTGCACAAAGTGGCAAAGTGCAGAGAGCACTGTCATCACCTTAGAAAATGAAAATGACAAGGAACAGAACAATGGCAATGAAGAAGCTGACAATTAGTAAGAAATAGAGCTGGAAAGATTGATGAAATATTGGAATGAAAATTTAAGCATCTCCCTTAAGCACTGCTGGGTTTGTGGGGTTGAAATTTATAAGTGCTCCAGTGCTAAACACAGCCATCCCGTGTTAGCACATAAACCTCGTTAGTACATACAGAGCACTTAGGTCCCAACTCGTGCCATTCATTTGGTAATGTACTATACATGTATGAGCCCCTATAGTACATAAACTCTGGTAGTAGACAATCTTTGGCACGTCCCTATAGCTAGGATTCTGTACTAACGAGGGATGACTGTAGCAATTTTACTGCATGTATAACCAGGTATCACTAATGAACATTGGATGCCTATGAATTCTTCAGTCTTTGCACAATCTAAGTTAGTGTTTCCCAGACTTTGAGAGCTTTGTTGAACTTAGCAGAATACAGCAAGCCCTGTAATCCTTAAAGCTACATGGTGCATTCTTTCCAAGAGCTGAGGCAAGTTGCTATCAGTGCCAGCACACTTTCCATGCCCAGTGCTTGCATATGCTAACGCTGGGGATACTCATAATCACCTGGCACTACCTTCTGGTTCTCACCAATTATTCATAGAACCTGGCGCTTGGATTAATGTGCCTGCTTGACTCCTACTTACAACTGTGTTCATTAGTAAGCTTGCAGAATCTGATGTGTAGCACATGGCAGTTTGCACAGATGGTAAGTTAGGGTTGTTGCACATAGAGAACAACTCAAAAATGAAAACATTCCGCATACCTTTCCAGGCTAAAGATGATTATGGTTAAAGATGCAACGTGCTATCAGAACTACGAGTAATTGAGGAATGCAGTCTCTGTCAATGGTCAAGAAATGCACTGATTATTGATCATCAGTCACATTCGTACTTTGGTTAACAATCTTGCTGTAGGCATGATTGCTCATGTAGTTTTGATCACCATATCTGATCTACTGACGACAACTCAATTTGTAGATAGCCTGTAATGCCTTACAAACGATGTGTTGTATAAGATATGTTGGATTTTAAAGTCACCTCATTAGCAAAAATCATGCCAGTAAATCACATTGATTCTTAAAATGGGGAATGGGGCTTTGCTGAAGTCTGGAACTGTGCAAACAAAGTCCATCTGAAGACTAAAAGTTTTCTTAAAACATGACTAATTTCATCAATGGGACAGCTGTGCGTTCATAGTGGGGATATGTCCAGCAGGTTCACAAACTGAGGCACAGGGGG
>JAOWAW010110258.1:0-13807 GCA_028565695.1 Nicola tetela
ACACACACACACACACACACACACACACACACACACACACACACACACACACACACACACACACACATGCATGCACAATTACATGCTCACACAAAATAAATAAACAAATGCTGGCCTTGAAGTGATAACCATGGCAATGCAATGGGAAGAAAGCGTTTTTGCTGCACATCAATATTGAGGGAGAGAGCAGGAGGGAAGAGATGAGACAGAGTTTGAGCCACTAATGAAGTGTATGCATAGCTGTATATCTTGCGAGGCCATAAGAAGGTTACTTGATTAATGAAGTGTGCGCGTAGCTTCATTTTCTCTATCAAAACTGAAAGCTTGAAAGTTTTAAGAAACATCATCTGTGGCTTTCAGCTTATTTCGTAGAACATCTGAGTGGATTTGACCTCATGCTCAGATGTTTGTCTTGTTGCCCATCTGCAGAGCTCAGAAATTTCAGGTAAAATGCATTCAGAACAGCCTGGATTATTACAATCATGCCATTCCGACTTATAATAATATATACACTGTGTGAAAGGCCTTAGGTTCGATCCTGAGTTGCGCTGCACCAATCTGTTTCCTCTCCACTGGTCCGGTGTCAGTGCTTCTTTCTTAGGAAAAATCATTTTGTCGTCATCTTACTCTGAAATTCAACTTGCTACTGTCTCTCATGGTTTTCAGTACTATCACGTCACCTAGCCTAGTAGGGATACCTAAGGTGTGATCCACTTCGCCATATGCATGTGGGTGTACATTTGTTCATACTGCAAGAAGAGAAATCTTTGCGATTGACAATCGTACAGTTTTTGCAGAGCTGCTGTGATTAAGTTTTCACTTCACTTAGTACGGAGAAAGTTTTGCACATACGGGCATGGTGCACTATCATGATTATTAAAAGGATTTTCCGGATCAGATTTGCCTAACAGAACCGATTTGCGCAAGATGAATTTTCAGCAACCCAGCAGAATTTAGCGATGAGTTGCCATTTTGCAGCCTACGGTCTAATGCTAGTTTGTGCCATGGACACCTTTATTGGTTTGATAACAGCGGGAAGTTAACACAAAAACTGAATATAGGCTGCCATAGACGAGGACTTCGCTTGAGAATGCTCTCAGGATAGACCAAACTCAAGAGTACTAGTATTGGTTTTGATTTTCTCGAGATTGTAGTGAACTATTCACAGGAAGAAGAAAAGGCGAAAAACGCGTCACATGTAGACCGTCCAACTTGGAAATTGCATTCGCCTCCACGATTTTCATTACTGTAGAACGGGAAATTTTAGCGACGAAAAGCTTTAGTGATTTGGGATTGCCAGCATATTAGCGACGGTTTATTTTAGCGATCCAAGAATTCAGGCAGAACAAATTCCTGATTTCTCAGGCAGCGAGTTTTCAGGGAGGGGGGGGGGGAGATTATTAGTACATGAGGATAAGTGGTGAGAGACAAGGTTGGAGACGGTACAGGAACTAAAAAGCAAGGTATACTAGAACTAGTAGTACTAGAAAGTACTGGATGATAAAGGTGAGAGATCTGTGTTTTATGAGTTTTTACGTTTACTAGTAGATGTCAGGAATAAGAGTGCTAATAGTGGAAGTGGAGGCAGTATCAGAGCGTAAAGTTAAGCCTTGTCCTGACTGACATGAAACTGATTCGCGACGAGAAAATCTAGCGAATTCGGACAATTCGCTAAGGTTTCTATGCCGTTAAAATTTCACGATTTACTGTATCTACGTGGCATTGTAGAATGGTCTATACTTGTACCCGCATGGGCTAGAGTTGTCGCTGTTTGCGTCTTGCCACGGTTTTCGGTTGCGGAACTCCCGTCCGGGTGATTTTCTCGTCACTTTCACGTGCAAAGAAAATGAAAAGCCCGGCAGCAGATGGAATTACGGATAGGGTAGTGAGCTGTGAAGGGCAGTACTTCACCTACCAATCGCGGTATGATGTGTGACGGTTTTCGTATGGCATGGATCTCGAAAACGACTAAGGCTGATTGACCGCTCACCTGCGTAACTGACTGCGCAGGTGCGTTACACCTAAATCAGTTCGCTTTTTGTCTTCAAATACCCGTATAGCAGCTACTGCTTGGTCACTAAAATCAGTGCCCTAGCCGAAACTGTCTGGTAGCCGGCAGTAGTAGCGAAGTGTCCCCACCCTGATATGAGGGACTTGCTGACTGTCGTCCATGGAGGCGTTCAGTAAACAACAGGCCAGTGGACGGTGGTAATTCGTACTGTAGTTTGTCATTTTTTATCAAAAGTGTGCGCAGACTGAGCGACCAAGTTGAGCTAGAGGGTAAGTTTCAGGGCGGCAGACTTAGCCACACTGACATACACTGTGAATTGTAGTGCCATTGCCAAGTACATGCAAAAACAATGAGATTCACTTTTGACATGCAGGCCGGTATCCAGCGGTCGGGGAAGTTGGCGCATCCGGTCGATTGTGCGCCAAATTTCGTCTTCCGGCTGTCGGTGACCTTAAGGGTGAGTTTTCTGCTGACGGTCAGTGCTGTAGGATGATCACGATTCGGATTGGGATTACTGGTACATTTTCCACTGTCATTCTCCGCCTGGTGTTTTACGGTCATTTTATTTCATTCCATATTTTCAAGTTAGCGATTCACCCCAATAAAATTTAAGATTTATATTCGACTCGGTGAGTCAACCACCTCTGCAAGTGAGCAACTAACTTGAAGAAGTCGACTTGGTCTTTATCTATGATAAGTACTGGGTGTGGACCGAAGCCGCAGCAGATGGAATGTGCTACTGCTAGGACGTCTGAGTGGACCTGACCTGGAAATTTTATCGGACTGGAAAAACTGGAATTTCTCATTTTATCGAAAACTACGTTATAACGATGTACGTAATGTCGAGAAATGCTCAAATACAAACTGTACCGTGGCAGGACGCGTCCGGGACAGCGGGAAACCACAAAAAAAAACGTTTTAGTACTGAGAGAAGACTGTAGTAGTGCTTTCGAATTTTTCGCACAATTTTCGGCCGCCTTGATAGCGTCGACAGAACTGGGCCACGTGCACGACATTAGGGTGGGTGAGGATGCTTTCGCAAGCTTGAGACTTGAGGCTTACGTTTGGCGTACGAGCTGGGTCCAGCTAGCACCGTGGCCTAAAGACGTGACGAGCTCAAGTCACGGAAAAAGGTGGTCAGCCACTGATCATGCCTTTCGATCAATTAATTTCTGTAAGTCTCATGTGGCACAGAACGGAAACAATGGCACAAGTGGTCTGGACGGTGATCAGTTAAACAGCAACTAAGATGCACTGAAAGATGCCTGCTAACGTTTGTGGTTTTTCAGTGAAACCAGGGCGGTGAGCTTGAATTTGTGATTTTTCGCTAATGCCGGGGTGATGAGCTTGAGTTTGTGATTTTTCACAGAGACTAGAGCGGTCAGCTGCAGCGGGAATTTGGGATTTTTCACTGACACCAGGTGGGGTGGTAAACTGGAATGTGTGTTTTTTTTCGCAGATACCGGCTTGGTAATCTCATATTTGTGATTTTGCACTGACACCTGTGTGTGGTGAGCTGGTATTCGTGATTGTTCTCTGATGCCAGGGTGGCCCGGGAGAGCTGGAAATTGTGATGCCAGGGGGATGAGCTGGAATCTGGGATTTCTCACCGAGACCACTGAGGGCAGTGGGGTGGAATTTGTAATTAATTTTATCACTGATGACTGGGCCGGGGTGGTGAGATTCATGAGTTTTTGATTTTCACTGAGACCAGGGCAGTGAGCTGGAATTTGGGATTTTTCACCGATACTGGGGTGGTGAGCTGGAATTTGGGATTTTTCACTAATACAGGGGTGGCGAGCTAAAATTTGTTATTTTTGACTGACATCAGGGTGGTAAGTTAGAATTTGTGATTTTTCACTGATGCTAGGTGGTAAGATGGTATTTGTGATTTTTCACTAATAATGGGGTGGAGAGTTGGTTTTTAATGATCTTTTGCTAAGACCAATGTGGTGAGCTGGAAATTGTAAGTTTGGCTGAGACTGGGGCGGTGAGCTGGAAAATGTGATTTTTCACAGATAGCAGGGTGGTGAGCTTGAGTTTGTGATTCTCATTGAGACTAGGGCAGTCAGCTGGAATTGGGATTCAAGTTTCACTGATACCAGCCAGGGTGGTGATCTGGTATTGTGATTTTTCACAGACACCTGGGTGGTAAGCTGATATTCATGATTGTTCTCTGATACTGGGATGGTGAGCTGGAAATTATGACTTTTTACTGATACCAGGGGTGAGTTGGAATTTTGGATTTTTCAAAAGAGACCAGGGTGGTAAGATTGTAATTTTCCACTGATGCTGGGTGGTAAGCTTGAGTTTGTGATTTTCACTGATACCAGGTTGGCAAGCTGGAATTTGGGGTTTTTCTGTGATACCAGGGTAGTGAGCTGGTATTTGTAATGTTTCACTGTGACAGGGGTGATGAGCTGAAATCTGTGATTTTTCACTGGTATTGGAGTAGTGAGTTGGTTTTTGATGATCTTTCACTAAGCCCAGCATGGTGAGCTGGAAATTGTAATTTTTGACTGAAACAAAGGCAGTGAGTTGGAAATTGTAATGTTTGACTGAAAAAAGGGTGGTAAGCTGGAATTTGTGATTTTTTGCTCATACCAGGAAGGTGAGCTGGAAATTGTGATTCATTACTACCAGGGTTGTGAGCTGGAATTTGTGATTTTTCAGTGATACGTGCTAGCTGTTAAAGTGGAATTTGTGATTTCTCACCAATACTTTGGTGGTGTGCTGGTCATTGTGATTTTTCACTGATACTGGGTGTTGATTTGGAAATTTTGTTTTTCACTGATACCAAGGCTGTGAACTGGAATTTGTGGCTTTTCACTGAGACCAGTGTGGTGAGCAGGAATTTATAATTTTTCACCTATACCAGGGGTGAGATGTAGTTTCTGATTTTTCACTGATAGCCAGTTAGTGAGCTAACATTTGTGATTTGGTACTAACACTGGGATGATGCACTGGAATTCGTGATTTCTCACTGATTCCAGCTGGTGAGCTCGAGTTTGTGATTTTTCACTGAGACCAGGGCAGTGAGCTGGAATTTGTGATTTTTCACTGACACTGGGGTGGTGAGCTGGCATTTGTGAATTTTCACTGATTCCAGGGTGGTGAGGTAGAAATTGTGATTTTACTAACATCAGGGTGGTGATATGGAAATTATGATTTTTTAACTGACCAGGGATGGGATGGTGAGCTGGAATTGGTCAATTTTCACTGATACCAGGGTGGTGACGTGGAAATCATGATTTTTCACTGAAATCGGGGTGGTCAGCTGGAAATTGTCATTTTTCACTGATTTCAGGGTGGTGAACTGGAATTTGTAAGTTTTCACTGAGACTAGGGTGGTAAGCTGGAATTTGTATTTTTTCCAGTGATATCAGGGTGGTGGGCGGGTTTGTGTGATTTTTCACTGATAGTGGGGCGGTGACCTGGAAACTGTGATTTTTCACTGATACGAAGGTGGTGAGCTGAAATTTGGGATTTTTCACTGACATCAAGGTGGTGACCTGGAAATTGTGATTTTTCACTGATACCCAGGTAGTGAGCTGAAATTTGTGATTTTTCACTAACACTGGGAGTGATGAACTTGAAACTGTGATTTTTCACTAATATTGAGATGGTGATATGGTATTTGTAATCTTTCACTGATACTGGGGTGGTGAGTTGGTTTTTGATGATCTTTCAGGTCATTGAGACCAATGCAGTAACTTTGGAAATTGTGATTTTTTTTCACTGAGAGCAGGGTGGTGAGCTGGAAACTGTGATTTTTCACTGATACTGGGTGTGGTGAGCTTGAGTTTGTAATTTCTCACTGAGATTAGGGTGGTAAGCTGGAATTTGTGATTTTTCACTGACACTGTGGTGGTGAGCTATAATTTGTGATTTTCTCTAAGCTGGCAGGGTGGTGAGCTGGAAATTGTCATTTTTCACTGATACCACGTGGTGAGCTGAAATTTCTGATTTTTCACTGATATGAAGGTGGTCAGTTGGAAATTGGATTCTAATTGTTGCATATACCTGGGTGGTGACACTGGTGAGACAGAGTGTGTGATTTTTCACTGACACTGAGGGAGGGTGAGCTGAAAATTGTGATTTTTCACAACCAAGGTGGTGAGCTGAAAATTATGATTTTTCACTGATACAGGGGTGGTGAGCTGGTATTTGTTATTTTTCACTGACATTAAGGTGGTGAACTGTAGATTGTGATTTTTCACTGATACCCTGGATGGTGAGCTAAAATTTGTGATTTTGCATTAACAGCGAAGGTGGGGGGCTAGATTTTGTGATTTCTCATTGATACTGGGGTGATGTGCTTGAGTTTGTGATTTTTCACTAAGACCAGGGCGATGGTGAGCTTAATTTGTGACTTTTCACTGACATTACTGTGCTAAGCAGGAAATTGTGATTTTGCACTGATACTCTGGATGGTGAGCTGGAATTTGTGAATTTTCAGTGATACCAGGTTGGTAAGCTGAAATTTGTGATTTATATCCCTAACACCAGGATGGTGAGCTGGAAATTGTGATTTCTCACCAATGCTGGGGTGGTGAGATGGTATATGTGATGTTTCACTGATAATGCAATGGTAAGCTGGTATTTGTGATTTCTCGTGCCGGTATGTGTTAGCTGGAAATTGTGATTTTTCACTGAGACCAGGTTCCAGGTGACTTGGAAATTGTGATTTTTCACTGATACTGGGGTGGTGAACTGGAAACTGATTTTTCACTAACACCAGGGTGGTGAGCTGGGATTTGTGATACTGGGGCAGTGAACTGGTATTTGTCATGAGCTAGAAATTGTGATTTTTCACTGATATTGTGCTGGTGCTTGGAGCTCAGTAGCATTTGTGGATTTTCACTGATACTGAGGTGGTAAGCTTGAAATTGTGATTTTTGAATGAGCCCAGCTGGGTAGGTGGCTGGAAATTGTGATATTTCATTGATATTGGGAAGCTAGAATTTGTGAGTTTTCACTGAGACCAGAGTATTAAGCTGGAATTTGTGATTTTTTGCCAAGTCAATGATATGAAAATTATGATCTTTAACTGATACCAGGATGGTAAGGTGGAATTTATGATTTTTCACTGGCACCAGGGTGGTGAGCTGAAACTTTGATTGTGATTTTTCACTGATACTGGAGTCACTGGGTCAGGTGGAATTTGTGATTTTTCCCTGAGACCAAGACAGTGAGCTGGAATTTGTAATTTTTCACAGACCGAATGTGACATTAGGGTGGTGAGCTAGGAATTATGACTTTTGACCGATACTGGTGCAGTGATCTGGAAATCAGTTGTTGGGTTTTTCACTCAGTCAGATTAGGGTGGGAACTGGAAATGGTGGTTTTCAACAGGGAGGTTGTCTGGGAATTGTGATTTAATTTTTCAGTGATGTTGCATAGTTAGCTGAAAGTTCTTACCAATACCAGTGTGTTGAACTATAGAAATTATGATTTTTGGCTGATGCCAGGATGGTCAGCTGGAAATTGTGATGGTTTCCGTGATTGATCAGTGATAAAAGGGTTGAGAGTTGGAAATTGAGATTTTTCATGGCCATCAGATACTAGAGTTATGAGCTGCAAATTGTGATTTTACACTGATACGGAGATGCAGAGCTGGATGTTGTGATTTTTCACTGATACCAGGGTGGCTATCTGTTTTGCTAGGAAAGGGCTTGTCACCATGTGCTGCTAGTATTACCCGGCTTCTCCGTAGTGATGGTTATTGGTCACAGCGTGATGTCATTCAAGACAGGTTAGTTAAACACCCCTCTTTTCAATTTGCTACAGATGATCTGTAAAAGTGCCCCATTCATGAGGCCTAGGGTGTATTTAGGCTCACAACAAGGAAGCACAGTTTGATTCAAGTAATTGGTAGTGAAGGGCTACCTCAGCTGACAAATTACATCAGCTGGTGCCAGTGCATGGTAGTGTTTGAACATGCATGACTACGTGGCTGATGGACTTCAGGTCACACCATCCATACATACCTCCCAGCTGACCCATTTGCTCATATATAAAAAGGACCCATTCGCTCATATATAAAAGGGAAAACTTATACACTCTATGTAACCGGTTTGTGACCACATGTGCATGCACTCTAGGTCTGGAACATGGTGGGTGTTGTATCATCACCATCACATCATATTTTTATAGTTTGACGGAAAATATAGATTTGCTCAATAGCACAGAGTACAGCTAATCAAGAAGCTCTTCTCAGTTTAGGTAGATGAGAAAGTAAATGTATAAGAAACGGGCAGAATGAGAAGAAAAAACGAATAACGCCACGGAGGTACACAACGTGACTACCTTGGTTATTTGCAGTACATGTACATTTAGTAGATCTACACGATGTGGCCAACTACTAAACATTTACATGAATACTTGAAGATTTTCCGTACGTTTCTCCGTACATTACGGTCCTCGGCTCAGGAATCCTCCATCTCATTCATGACAGACAAGCCGGTAGATCCACTGCCAGCTACTCTAGCTAAGCTTACATGGTTGCTACATGGTAGACAACAGCACTAGGACAGCAGGGACAGCAGGGACAGCTATGGTATTTTAAAGTGGTTGGGGTCACGTGATTCCGGTGATATTGATACTTTACATCACATGTTCAGCAAACCACTTTATCCGCTGCGGCAGCATGCAGGGCTGCCTATTTCACTCCACCACGCTGCACTCGACTTCACATAGCGGAACATAGCGGTCAAAGTCGATGAAGTTTTTCGTCTCTATTTACTAGCTAGTATTTTACCAAATCGACCCCATAAACCTTGCCGAGAACTGCTAAATAGGTCTGCATCCTGTCGAAGCTCCAGAGTCTACGAAAATAAACCAAGGGAACACTTTCGGCGAGTGATGACCAGGCGTCACTAATCACTACTCGAGGAGCCCTGAACCTGCGAGCACCGGAGTGATTTACCGAATGTTATCATCTATCATCAACTTCATGGCCAGTCGAGTCTGATTGCTTGTCCTCTTCGTTCTTCTCGCTCGCAGATCTCAGACAGAGCTTGGCAAATGGGTATGCTGATGTCAACCGTCTGATCCTCTTGTAATCTTCAAGGAAAGGAACAGTCCTCCGTCATGGATGGAATCACGTTTTGTAGGCAGTGCGGCCAAACTCATGAATCGAGTAGGCAGCACGTCTTTCAATACGCCACAGAAGTGGACGAAGATCTGCTGTGCCAAATATGTCTTCAACCTTTCGTCGAACCGTTTGACACACCGTGCGGTCACACCTTCTGCAGCCTCTGCATCAAGACCTTTCAGAAATTGAGAAAGTTCTGCCCTCTAGATAGAAAACAGTTACCCAAGCACGAGTTACGACCGTCGACCCAGGTCGTGCGTCGCCTGGTCGATAAATTAATAGTCCTCTGCCCAATGCGAGAATACTGTCAAGACCGCGTCGTGAGGTCTGAACTGGAAGCTCACCTAAGCCAGTCATGCAAGGGATTTCCTTGCCGTTGTCCTCGACTAGAGTGCGGCTGCGAGTTTTTGGGTCCGCGTTGTCACCTTGAGGATCATTTGTGGGAGTGTTTGGCACGCACAGGTAAGAATATGGCGTAAATACCGGAGTGGTCTTGAAAGTATGCCAGCGAAAGGACAAACTTTGTAAGCCTTCGTTTGGAGAGAATAGATCGTTAGAAAACTCGAGTGAACAGTTTCTATTGCTCTTTCCAATATGTGCAGAAAGACCTAATTCGGGGATTTCCTGTTAGTGAATGAGGATAATCCATGCTATGTAATTGTACATGCATGTGTAGGAGTCACCAGCAATTGTGTACCATGAGAAAAAATCGCTGCATTTAGGCAGATTCTTTCTAAAACTCATCTTGCAGGCGATCACAAATTTCACCTCTGGGCCAATTCAAATGCCATTTCTTTCATTCAAAGGTACTAGTCAGGCATTGCCTGCATGTAGGTACATGTACTTATTACTAGTGTGTAAGCCAGTCCTTGTCCAAACCTATAGGGTGTTTTTGTCCTTGTCCAAACCTATAGGGTGTTTTTGTCCTTGTCCAAACCTATAGGGTGTTTTTGTCCTTGTCCAAACCTATAGGGTGTTTTTGTCAACGGTTGTTTGTTGTAATTATGATGAAATCATGCACCATTTGAGGTCAAGTTTATAGTTTCTCTCTTGCCATACGTATTACACTGTTTGCTGAGGTGACAACTGTAGGGCCAACAGTGGCCAATAATACATAAAGCATGATGAGCCAGTGCTGTTGTGTTTTCCCCGCAATCAATGATATTGCAAAAGTTTGTGGTTGCAAAATGAGGTAGGGTGTATATATGCACACCCAAGTTACACCCTTAAGAAGAACTGAAGTCATGAAAATCTGGTGGTGCAAAACAGGCAAAGCTTCAACTGATGCATTGCAAAATTAAATGGACACAAATGTTTCTGGGTTTACAGTAGGTATACATGTGTGTGTCAAATCGAAAAGAAAGGTGTAAGCAACAGAGCACATCTCACATGCAAAAAGACAAGAAGCAAAATGAAAATTACAACAGCAGCAATTGGCCCATTCATCAGTTGATCACTGCCAGTCTGTACAGAAACCGAAGGAGAGAGAGAGAGAGAGAGAAAAAAACTACAACACTAGTACAAGACTAAGCCCAAACTGTTTCGGGACCTAATCAAGACAGAAAGGCTGTAAGACATGGCAGCGGGTCCCAGGGCCGTACAAGGAAAAGCAAGATTGTGTGTGTGTGTGTGTGTGTGTGTCAATTCAAAAAGAAAGTGTTTGTGCATGAGTGAGAGTCACACTTATGTCATGGTTGTTTTTTTTTTTCAGAGAACAAAAGGGGTGTTATTGTACAAGGAGAAGAGATTTTGGTGGAGATGCCCAAAGGACAAGCTGAGCTAGGGATCAGCATTGTTGGTGGCTCAGATACACCTTTGGTAAGGGTTAGCAGTATGTTTAGCATTTAACATTGTCAGACCTGTAGGGACTAAGGAAGAGCTCCATTGATTATAGATGGTGAGTGTGCTCAGGTTACTGTAAAAATGAAAATTTTCAGTCATTTCAGTTTTAACCACAGACAAAATGCAATCTACACATATATTTGAATTTTTAAACACCACATGTGTAGAAGTCTACTATTAGCCTGTAGACCATCAGCCCATACTGAAACTCTATTGAATTGCATGTTTCCACTACACTAAAAATATAACACTGCCAGAAATTTCTGTCTTCACAGAAGGCACATTCAGTTAAGCAGTCTGAATTACAATTCTACACACTTTGTTGCATTAATTGTAGTGTTGCATAAAAGGTGCTGAACATATGTAGATTAATCTAAGCCACCAACAGGGTAAACTCTATAACCAAAGTTGAGCTCTCTGATTATTGTGAGTGTTAAAGATTTTAAATATTGAAGATGTAAAATTCATTTCTGGTCTGCCATGAGGCAACTATGAGTTTGCAACAGCACTGCTATCACAGACACTTTAGTAAGACTAGCAACGTTAGTAGTGTATTCGAAGAGCATAACATACTGCAAGCTTCTATGCAAACCTGCTTACAGTGGAACACTTAATTCATACTAGCACTGGCACAATATATCGATATATTGTGATTATTGATCAATACCTGACGTCATCTGTGATAATTGATATTGAATTTCGATATTGATGTCAACTTCCAGTCCGCATATGCGTACATAAACAGCTGAAGATGAAGATGGCTTAAGTGATTCTGTCTGTGGTACCTGTGAAGACGGAATGTTCTCGCCCTGTGGTGAACGAGGAATATTTTTTGTGGTCTGTGAGCCACCCACCAAGATTGCAAGGACTCAGGAAACTGAGGAAACCTTCTACTACACAATCTCTGATGAGGAGAGCAGTGACGACGAAGTCGACGGTGCGGTTGAGAAAGAGCTTTCCATGTACCTTAGAGAGAGTTTTCCATGGTGGAAGATCCACTGGATTGGTGGTCGAAAAGAGTGGTTCTGTACCCGAGGGTGGCTGCCATAGCAAAAAACATACTGTACCTGCAACATCAGTGCCTGCCGAGCGGCTCTTTTCAAAGATGGGTGCAATCATGACATGAAGGCGAGCTTCTCTGAAGGCATCTGTAGTTGATACGTTTGCCTTTCTTAACAAGAACCTTGCTACTATGAAGGCCTTAAAGGCTTAGCTGTCTAGCTTATTTCCTATACTCTGTTAGGTACTGTGAATTACAGTTTTTGCTTGTTTGAACTTTACTAACACCTTGTAATCTTCCAGTTTTGGGGTTGTGCCAATATCAGAAAAATTTAAATTCAACCAATACATGGGAATATTATCGGTTTAAGGGCACCATTGATCGATATCAGATATTCTACCAATGATCAGCACTAATTCATACACAAGGAATGTGAGAGTTGAAATTATAGACTACAACAGAGAACCATGTGCTTATTTTGCCTTTTACTTCTAAAAGGGGATTAAAAATATGTGTTAAGTTACTTCTACCAGCAGCAACAATCCTCGCATGCTGCCAGGCATCAGTTTGACCGGGAGGAAGCACTATGTGTGTGTGTGTGCATGCGCGCATGTGTGTGTGGGTGTGTGCATTGTGTGTGTTGTGTGCGTGCGTGCGTGCGTACGTGCGTGTGTGTGTGTGTGAGAGAGAGAGAACCCGTGGATGTATCTTGCGTTTTATTGTAGTAGTGTGTGCTTTGATGTGGTAACAGGAAGGCATCTTTGTACAAGACATTAGCAGCACTGGAGTTGTTTCTCGTGATGGTCGCCTTCGTACCGGAGACCAGCTGCTTGAGGTAATACCACACAGTAGTGAGCATTTTAGCTTTGCAGTGTTGCAGTTAATGGTTTCTGATATGGTCATTCTTGTTGAAGCAATCAGGACTCAGTATTAAAGTTCCACTAGAAAAAGTGTACATGGTCATGTTGTAATTTGTGTTTAGTGTCATGGCACAATATGTGTGTCAATTTGAAAAGAAAGGTGCAAGCAACAGAGCAGATCTCACGTGCAAAAAGACAAAAAGCACAATGAGAGCTACAACAGCAGCAATTGACCCGTTTTTCAATGTTGTGTGTTTCTGTGTGTATGTGTGTGTATTTTATCTGTACACAAACCAGTATGTGAAACATGGCGTTTGAAAAGGTAGCTGATAATATGCACGGAAGATATAGTTTGTTGATGATTTCACTTTTTCTTCTTTAACCAGGCAAACGGTCAGAGTCTTCGTGTGTGCACTCATGCTCAAGCACGCAGTGTCCTGACATGCAACACACCAACGATTTCTTTGCTTGTCTTAAGAGGGAAAGTATCTGGGGACGGTGCCTATGGCGATCAAAATGCAGGTGTGTGCACCTCTCTTGACCAATTTGATAACCTTGCCTTGATAGCTGGCACATAACTCAACAATGGTCATGTGTGTATGAGTGTACATGTGTGTGCCTATGTATCTTGTGGCCACAGGTGACCAGCGTATTGTTCACTTACTCAAACCAGAGGAAGCGAACTGGCCAATCAGCTTCAAGCAAAACAGGTTGGGCTGTTACACTGATGTTTCTAGTTTGTATTACTAATGAGAGACATTGCTCATTAGTTTAAGCACCGTGTGTCCATAAGGCAGTGACAGCCCATTGGAGACTAGCATATAGTGAAGCCTTGGAATTACGACCACCTGTTGGACCACCAGGAAGTGGTATTATTTCGTAAACTTACCCTGGAGGTCAAACAACAAACACCCATACATAACCCATGACAGTAAACTGATTAAAGTGAATATTACCTTTACATAACCCATGACAGTAAACTGGTTAAAGTGAATATT
>JAOWAW010110269.1:0-13805 GCA_028565695.1 Nicola tetela
CCTCTTCTAGTCGATTCTGGGCATAAGTTTAAGCCCTTCATTACGGGTGTATGGTTTCTCCCCCGTAAGAGTAACACGTTCCTATGAATGGCACATGTCGTTGGAACTTATTCTCCTCTGAAACTCCATCTTGTGATGTCTTGGTATTATGTCTGTGCTGCTGTGGTAACCACCAATCACCCACTCAAGTCAAAGCCCCAATTCCAGACTGGGTTTGACACTGGAGATCTCAGCATAGAATGTTTTTGCAAGCAGTAGGATGTCCTATACACATAAATTGGGTTGGCAACCCACACTATAAACATATCTGTCATTATTGCCTTTACTGCAATGCACGTATGCTGCAGTCTGCTGATTGTGTGCGGGTAAGTTTAGCCAAAAGGGCAGATGGCTTGTTGCTGCACTCAGATGGTAAAGTGCTATGGTGCGTGTTTGTCGCAATTTGATGTCTGCGAGTAGATGTACGGATGAGTTTAGCCAAAGGGTAGATGGTTTGTCTCAGCACCCATATGGCAAATTGCTATGATGCAGGTATACCGCAGTACAATGCACACCAAAGTAGATGCAGATGAGTTTTAGCCAAAGGGCGGGTGGCTTGTTGCTGTGCCCAGATAGAAATGTTCTAGAGTTTGCCAGTTGATGCCTTTACCTCCTTTGCATATGTTGGTGGTGCTAGGGCAGATAGTTGATTCCTAAGCCCAGATAGCACTCAGTGAGATGAGCAGCCAATTTCTACAGTACCTTTGATATCTCCAGTAGATTTGTCCTCATTCTGTGGAGAGCTGGGGCAGATTGATGGTGGATTAATGCCCAGATGGCTTGTACGGTCAATCCATGATAACAGCTGCAGGTGGTTGGCTGTGTATAGATGTCTCGCATGATACCATTCGACTGCAACTGCCTGTCTATACTGCCGCCCATCGATTTACTCCTGATGGTGTGACAAATTGTCTTTTTTCCTTGTTTTCATTATTATTTCCCACTTCTAAAAGTCTCATGGAGCCCTTGTCATGAAAAAAGAGTCTTTGGTACATATTGCGATGCAATTGTGTGACGATTCACGCATTCCATAAGTTAGAATAAAATAGAATATCAATAATGGATCTTATAAATGAGTAGAATATAGCATTCCCACTTCCCCTTGTTTTTCTCCTTCTCTTCCTTCCCTAGAGTTTTTTCCCACATGGAGAGTGGCATGGCAAGAAGTGAACAACATATCCAACCCCGTTCTACAACACCTGGCTCGGAAACTCCCAGAGATTGTGCTCCAAGACCAAGCACCCAGCACTGTTCAGACATACTCCAGAGCCTTCCATCAATGGGCCCAGTAGGCAGAATCCCACTCGCTACCAGCTCTTCCAGCCTGTAGCACACACATATGTCTTTACATCACCTTCATCCTACAGACAGCTCACACCGCAGCCCCCATCAACTGTGCACTGCTTGCAATTGCGTGGGTCCATGAGAAAGCAGGTATTCAGGACCCTACCAGTTCATCACTGCTTCATCAAACTGCCAATGTTGCAAGGCGAATCCTTGCTTCACCAGTCTGTAAGAAACAGCCACTGAAGCCCAACGAGATCCGCAGGATCATCGATCGCTTCATCTTCCCACAGACTGATCTGGCTTATCTACAGACAGTAACCCTCATCGTTCTCGGCTTTGCATCATTCCTTCACTGGGATGAGCTGAGTCGTCTTTCTCTCAACTGCCTGAATTTCTTCAGGACACACATGTCAATGTTCGTAGAGCAAAGAAAGAACGACACTTTACGCGAATGCCACCGGGTGTTCATTGCCAGGACAAACTTTGCAACATCCCCTGTAACTCTTGCTGGGCACTTTCTCTGTAAAGGTGGCCATTCAGACAACCAACCTCTTTTCTGCAAGATTGCCAGCAAGAAATCCGGAATGCCATTTCTCCGCAAAGCAGCCATGACCTACTCTTGTGCCCAAGAAATTGTCGGCAAGTGTCTGCAGTCAGTACATCTCCATTCAGCGAAGTATGGCCTTAACAGTCTTCGAGCAGGTAGAGCTTCAGCAGTGGCAAATGCAGGTGTTCCTGACCGCCTGTTTCGCTGGCACAGAGGATGGAAGAGTGAGGCAGCCAAGGATAGCTATCTTCAAGAATCTATTGGAGATTTGCTGCAAGTCTCCAAGTCCATTGGATTGTGATCAAATCAATGCCTTCTTTTGCACAGTCTTTGCTGCTCTCTACTATGACTACTAGTACTTTTTCAAGTGATTTATATTTTTTTCCATCTATGCTTTGTCAGTCGCAGTGGCTGGCATTGGGGCACCACAATTCAAATTTGCTTGTCTTGTGTGCTGAGGCAAGAAATGCAGCTTCTTGCTGGCTGAGCAAAGCGAGAGAAGCAAGAAGCCAGTTCTTGCCAGCAGCTACGCTCAAGTGCAGTATTGTATAAGATGGATCTCATCTTGGATGCTCCTCAGTCGCGTTCTGTCAGCCACCACAGCAGTTTCACTTTCCTACTCTCCCGCCAACCACGGACTTTTTGTAGTACATGATAGTGAAAGATAAAACTCTTGGCTTTCTCTATATAAAGCTCTCCACGTTTTCTCTAGGTGACTCGGTTTTTCTTCTTTTTTCCAGGTTTTTCCACCATTGCACATGTTCACCAGAGCTAGGAGGTTTTTCTCCCATCAGCAGAAAGCTGAAAATTAATCTCGCCCCCAAGTCGCCCTGTCCTTCAGCTTTTAATGCTTCAAATCTGCCATATGATTGGTTGATTTGTCTCTAATCACTGAACTGCACATTGCAGCATACTGAACACACTTTTTTCCTTTGCCAGGATTGTTTGTTTTCTTAGTCTTGATTGTTCATCATTGGATTCCTCAGAAAGGCTAAAATACAATTTGTGGTGGCTGGCATTCGGGAACCACAATCCAAATTTGCTTGTCTTGTGTGCTGAGGTGAAAACTCAGTTCAACATCCCTGGACAGCCATTGTTTGCTGAGCCCAAACAGTATGCACACATCATGAATAGTCTTCACTGTGATCATACATTGAAACCCAGTAAGAGTAACTTGCAATGAAACACAGTTCATCAATTTAAGTCAGTTTTCATAGGTTAGACAAGCGCAACTCTTTTGAACTTCAAATCACCTCAAAGTATAAATAACAGTTGTAAAAGTTCTTTTCTATACAATGCACCATATTGACTGTAATCATGAGACTGGGCATATGACATGACAATACATGTTGTATCATAAGGGTCATAATATTGTCCCTATGCACGCATAGATCAGATTGTCAGACACCTTAAAAATATTTAATGTTTTGTTGTCAGAGCAACATAATACACGTGGCATAGCTGACTATGACTGACTTTTTTTTGAAACTTGTCATTTTCTTTTGTGATTTGTTCTCTTTTCCAAAAAGAGACTACTTCTGTAGAAACTATGTTGTGTTTAGTTGTGCGTGTGGCAACATTCTGGTTGCAAAGGATGATTGCTTGACCATCATGGGGAATTTAAAGGAACTGTGAAAGCGTAAAAAGGACGCTAATACAGAGTCTACAAATGTTTGACGAAATCTTATGGTTGCCATCGCTGAAGATACTTGTAGCCTAGATAAAGATGTCATTGGAACCTTTAGCAGAGATCTCCAGTCAGTGTATTCAGCTGTCAAAGAAAAGATTACGATTTATTGGAATTTTCCAAAGACACGGGAGACGAGACTGCTGCTACAGAGTCTAACAAGGAATTGGATAGTATCACGGATGTGTATGAAAAGGCTCAAGATGGAACCTGTAACGCATTGCCATCAATCAGTAGCATGAAAACATCTAGAGCTAGTAGCCATGTCTCCAGTCCACCTGGAGAATGTAGTCATCATTTGGAAGAAGTACAGTCTGTGCTGAATGGACTTGGACTGGATGAGGCTTGCAAGACCCAGACCAGTTTGGATAGGAAAGGCTGTTCTCCACAATCTACCACGGCACCAGTTGAACAGCGGGAGGTATGCAAACGAATGGAGACGCTCACGATACTGGTGTTTGACGGGGACAAGACAAAATACCATTCATGGCACATGGCATTTGACGTTTGCATTGGAATGCTAGTGTTTCGGCAGATTTTAAGATTCTGCAGTTGTGGCAATATCTTTGCGGTCTGGTCTTGGAAGCGGTGGTAACTTTTGGATTTACAGGAGCAGCGTATGAAGCAGCACACAAACGTTTGGATCAAAAATATAGTGGCAGTAGACAGCAAGTCATTGTTTACCTTAAGGCTGTGGAATGCTTCTCTGTGTGTGAAAAGGACATGTGCCTGATCTGGATCGACTGGCTGATCTCATCGAAGCTACAGTAGCCAACCTGAAGGATGCTGGTATGCATGGGCAACAGCAGGCAGGATCGTTGTACAAGCAGCTATAAGCAAAGCTGACAACTGAGTTACTCACCATTTTCCAACATTGGAGGTTAGAACACATGAAGCATGACGGAGTGGAAGTATTGTTGGAATGGCTGTATCAGGAAGCAGAAATACAAACCCAAGCCCGAGAGGCAATTGACGGAATTGCATCAAATCACCAAGCAGCGTCTTCCTTCAATCGAGGAATGAGAACTCAACAAGCCCACAATCATTTTGCTAAACGGTTGGCTACACCGTCACTGGATACATGTCAGGCTACAGGATGCATAGATTGTGGTGGTGAACATGGAGCGTGGAAATGCGAACGATTTACTACTCGGAGAGTTGATGGTCATTGGAAAGTGGCCATAAAAGAGAACCTTGTTTTCGGTGCCCAGGCAGTGGTCGTTGCGGAGATGCCTGCAAACGATCGAGAGAGTGCAGTGTTGACAACTGTAAGAGATCTCATCATCGGCTGTTGCCCGACTCATCAGCAGTGGAAGAAAATACATTCACAACGACCAAATTAGCAAGTGCAGCAGAACCAGTGTTCACAGCCAGTACATTGAGTGAGCAGGCAACGAGGATAGCGCATTGTTCAACATCACCGGGCCAACCAACCAGTTTACTGACGGTTCCAGGCAGTGACGGGAGAACGCAGCATTCACACAAGATCAGTATGGCACCCTGTAATGTGTCACTGCAAACGATACCACTGATACTGCAGAACGGAAAGAAGAAAATTCAAACAATGTCCTGCTGAATGATGGCAGTACGTGCTCTTATTTGAGTGTTGCTGCCACGTCGGAACTCAGATTGGAAGGATGTCCGCAACAACTGGATGTGTTTGTTCTAAATGGGGCTAAGAAGTCATTCGCATCTACTGTGGGAGACCTCACAGTGAAGAGCAAAAGTGGGAATTTTAGCCAAACAATCACTGTACGTACGATTGATTAGGTGGTTGGAAACTACCAGGTTTTCAACTGGAATGTGCAAAAAGATTGCTTGCGGCATCTAAAGCCAATCAAGTTTGAAAAAATTGGGATGAAACTGACAAGTTAATCTTCTCATCAGACTTGATCATGCAGAGCTTCACTGCTGGCGTGGAGAATTAACTGGAGGGCCTACTGAACCCATCACTCAGCTGACATTTCCTGGGTGGACGTGCATTGGCCTTGTATCGCATGGGATGGCAGCGGAACGATCATTTCCAAGCAGCACGAAGCATCGTCTGTTGACAGCAGTGTTGAAAGTGGACCCAGATGCAGAATTAAATGAAATAGTACGGCAATTCTGGGAAATTGGCAGCCGGTTCTCGAACTCTGCGCAGAACCTGACATGCAAAGTAACAGATCTGAATGTCAATGATGCGCACACCCGGTATTTGCCGCACTTCCTGATTGTACAGACAGACAAAGTTGACTATGAAAGTCAGGATTGTACTTGATGCTGTGGCGAAGTCTGATGGAAAATCGCTGAATGACTATATTTTACCAGGTCCGAAACTGGAGCAAGATCTATATAAAGTGTTGGTACGTTTCCGCTGTGAATTGGTCATACTTGCCTGTGACATCACTGAAATGTACCTGCACATCTCTATACATGGCAGGAAGATCCAAGACAGCCACCTGATGTGTACAAGTTCAACAGCATGGTGTTTGGAGTAAATACATTGCCTTTTCTTGCACAGTATGTGTCATGCGAGAATGCTCGTAAGCACTTGGCAGAGATGCCCCTGGCGGCGGAAGTCGTCCTGGATTCCATTTACATGGATGACAGCATCACTTCAGTCCCCGATGAAGAAGAAGCCAAGGCAGTCTATCACAATTTATCAACGCTGTGGAATGATGGCAACATGCACACTAGAAAATGGCTTTCTAACTCAGCAAACATATTAGTGGAGATTCCTTGTGAAGGTCATGCCAACCAGCTTGAGTTGACAACTGAGAAGTTGCCCTCCATCAAGACCTTGGGAGTTCTGTGGCTGGCAGAAGATGATGCCTTCACTTTCAAGTTCAACTCACCCAGCTTCAAGAAGCTAAGTAAGCATCTATTTCTTAAAAGCCTTGCCACAATGTTCAATCTTCTTGGTTTTCTTACACCATTCACAGTTCGTGCAAAGGTTCTTTCAACAAATGTGTATTGAAGGCTATGGATGGGATGCAGACTTACCGGACTATCTTGTTGAAGACGTGATGCAGTGGTTCAGTGAGCTGTGTGAACTATCCAGCATCCACATTCCTCGATGTCTGTGAGCCACCTGGATGACGCCTGTAACAACCCAACTTCAGGTGTTCATCAATACCTCGGAAAAGGCTTATGGTGTAGTAGCCTATCTGGCGAAGAAGTGGAAGACCAAACAGCCTCAAGACATATGATAGCATCAAAGATGAAGGTCGCCCTGTTCGAGGTGCACAGCATTACTAGGCTGGAATTGATGGCAGCTGTGCTTGGTGTCATGCTTGCACAATCATTGCTTGGCCCTTTGAACCTGCGAATGGAAGATGCACAGCTCTCATCGAACAGTGCAGATGTACTATTTTGGATCCACAGGCAGCGTCAGAAGTACAAACCGTTTGTGGCTCATTGAGTCAACACCATTCATCTGGCAACAAATCCAGATCAGTGGAAGCATGTGCCCACACAACTCATCCCCCACAGATCTCCTGACACGTGCCATGTCAACAACACAACTAGTGTCATCAATGTTCTAGTGGCATGGTCCAGCCATTTCACAATTGAATGGTGCACAGCCAGTGAAGGTGCCCATTCCTGCTTCTGTGGCAAAGGGGATGAAAAGCCGATCATTCAAGTCAGCAAACTTCACTGGTCTTGTTGTGGATGAAATTCCGCATCTGTTGCCTCAACAATACAGCAGTATGCTAAAGCTGTGTCGTGTTATTGCATGGATTAGTTGCTCCATCACCAATGCTTGTTGTTTAAACATTGAAGCGGTGTCCGGCCCACTCTCAACATAGGAAATCCAGCATGCAGAAAGTGTGATCATCAGGCAGTGTCAGAAATAAGCACTTCCTGAGGAAGTTCATGCCTTGCAGCATGGAAAGCATAAATCTAGCGAAAGCCTGATTGCTAGCCTGCAGCCTCAGCTCAACGGCAGCAAGATTTGTGGTGTGGAAGTTGCCTAAGGTATATGCCGAACACCTACTGCTGGAAGTTGGCTATCCAATTATTCTGCCAAGATCTAGTCATGTCACCTTGCTTGTTATTAGGCAATATCACGAACGTCTACAGCATGTAGCTGGCACAAACCACACGTTGGCAGCCTTGAGTGAGCAATATTGGATCATCGCAGCGAGAGAAGCTATCAGGGATGTTGAGTGTCAGTGTGGCACATGCATACATCGGAAAGCAAAGCCAGTAGAGCAAGCCATGGCTCCTTTGCTGAACCATCGGGTCGTACCTTCAATGAGAGCCTTTTGCGGTAAAAGCAGTTGACTTCTGTGGGCCATTCCTTACAGAGCAAGGACAGAGACTAGTCCAGACTAAAAGGTACATGGCAGTGTTTACACGCACAGCTACACGAGCAGTTCAGTTAGAGGTGGTGAACGACCTGACAACCAATGGGTATTTTGAATGCCTTGACCAGGTTTGTGAGTCGACATGGAGCTCCTCGAGACATCTGTTCCAATAATGGCAACAGCTTTGTTGGTGCTGTGAATGAGCTCAAAGATCTCGTGGGTGATATTGATCATCAGTGCATCATTAACAAGCTATCTGCAATTGGAGTGACTTGGCATTTTAACCCACTCACAGCACCTCACTTCGATGGTATTCATGAGTCGATGGTGAACAGCGCAAAATGAGCGACTTACACTATTTTGCAGAAAGCATATGTTACAAATGAAGAGCTGACTACGTGTTTTACATTGGTTGAAAGCTTGATCAACTTGACATATCAGTCAGCACACCCTCCTGATGATGTCCTCTTGACACCTAACCACTTCCTGCATGGACAGCTTCATGGAAGGTTCGCACCAGCAACCAAAGAGAGTGGACTAATCCTCAAAAGCGTTGGCTGCTTGTTCAGCACTTGATCAGTGAAGTGTGGAGGGGATGGATGAAGGAGTGGATTCCAACATTGCATTCACTGAAGAAGTTGCGACAGCAGATGCGTGACATTGCAATTGGGGACATCGTGATCGTTATTACTGCCAACTCACCAAGAGGTCAGTGGCCACTGGTAAGAGTAGTTGACATCTTCCCCGGTTGAGACAACCACGTGCGAGTCGCAAAGTTACAGCTAGCCCATGGTAAAATGTTGGTACGGCCGATTTTGAAATTGTGCCTTCTGATTGAGTGGTGACAGTCCTTTATCTAGTTTGTTGATGTTCCTATGGAACATCAAGGTGGGGAGAAATGTACCGGAGGTGCCATAATATTATCCCAATGCATGCACAGATCAGATTGTCAGACTCCTTAAAAATAATTAATACTTTGTTGTCAGAGCAACATAATACACGTGGCTTAGCTGACCATGATTGTTTTGTTTTTTTAATCTTGTCATTTTCTTTTGTGATTTGGCTTTTTTCCAAAAAGAGACTACTTCTGGAGAAACTATATTGTGTTTAGTTGTGTGCAAGGCAACACATGTAGCAGTAGAAGCAGTTGACTTGCTGGACATGCCTAGTACATCCTTCAGAAGAAATCAGAATATAATTTTTACCTGGCAGACTTGACCGAATACAAATAGAAGCCTGGGCATTAATTTTTTTGACACCCCTACTGATGGGTGCTTGATCAAAGAACTGTTTATTTATGCATGGATGCTTAACTTTTAAGAAAGACTGCCAAGATGAACTGCAAATTACCTACAGGTTGAGAAATTCCTCAGTGTGCCTTTATGCTTCTTGAAAAAAATGGTACCACATGCTTTCCAAGTCTGTTTTCCGCATGGGCACTTATTTGGATGGCCATTTACTTGAGCATGGGCATCTGCCAGTGTTTGGTCAAATACAGTAATCTATATACAGGGTAAAGGTGTTGCAAGTGAAGTATGACACTCTTATTTGGCTAGCTATTTTGCACTAAGTTTTCAAATTATATTTTGGTTACAATTCCCGTTTTCAAGGACCATGGCAACATACTGTCACACAAGTCTGCATGGTTTATTAAGTTGGCTTCTACACAATCAAAAGGGCACTTGATGAAAATGCAGTTCTACCTACCAGGCCCGTGGCATTCACCGATGCACTGTGGTTACGCAACAAACCCCGGCATGTTTCTGTTTGCCCATCCCGAGCTGCCTTTAAAAGGGCAATACCAACCTGAACGCACAAAAACAGAACAGAACAAATGGCCTGTACATGTTAGCAATGTAAATGTCCTTAAGAAATTTCAGGGTGGAAATTACAACAGGGTGCTTGTGTGTAAGGCTACAGATCAACGCTCAGGCACAATAGTCAGAAGTTCTTGCTTTCTATGCACTGAAAGTCATAACAGCCCAGAGTGAGTGGAGTCCTTCATCAGAGTGAGAGAGGGACACACACAGCCAGAACAAGAAGGAAAGGAAGATCACAAGAGAGGTCAAGAGAGGTGGGTTTACAAAGACTAAATGGCAAGTTTACAGTATATGTAGGCAGCACAGTGTGGCATGTCAACCAGTCATTGCTCGGGCCTAGCCAGCTTTATCATAAGTGACCCTGACAACAGTAATTACAGCACAGCCACGACATAGCCATGCCGCATTCTGCTGCTGAGCTGGCCCAGGACATCATGCAAGAGCTTTGCTACTTGAAGGTCACACAAATTTGCAGCGCAATGAAGTAGCAATGCTCGGTATCCGATAAGTCAGGGAATGCTAGTTATTTCTACCACTATTCATGGCATCTAACCGCTTGATTATATATACAACCGCACAGGACTCGAGCTCATGCGCACTAGATCATGTTTCTATTTTCAAAAACGGAGCACTGGTCTTTAGGACAATAAAAAACAGGACTGAATAAAGATGCTTCAAAACGTGACATGCCAGGACAAGAAAAACTCAGACTATACGTAAACTTGAAGATCATCAAAGACCTTGAAGTTTTAAGGTGAAATACATTGTCACCCTTGGAGGCAGCACAGTTACCCAGGTCAGCAAAGACAGCTCAACTGTAGTGTCAGTAGAGTCAAACCCCAAATAGAATCATCAAGCTGTACCATTGACTCAGACATTTCTGTAGACACTTTGCCTCACACCATGTACTATACCAGGACACCTCAAGAAGAGTACAGTGAATAGATTGCCTACCTAGCCTGTCGGTTAAAAGACGGTTCATTATTTATCACCAGGGGGTCAGCCAAATTCAGGGGTGGGCCACGTGAATTTCAAATTGCAAAACGGTTGGGCCAAGCAGGGATGGAAAAATGCTATCGCCTACTCGTAATTGGCGACTTAATGAAGCAATTTGGCAACTGAAATGATGGAGTTGGTGGCTGAATTGATGTGATTATCCCGCTGTTGACAACTAAAAGTTCCCTTCACTTCCAGATCATTATCACTCACAGAGGACAGCCGAACGCCGGTTTTCTGCCACGACTGTACGCAGTGGATCATGCTTGTCAGTCCAACAGTAGTCTACGTAAGACAATGGATTGGCCTTGTTGCGCTAGCATGTCACGCAAAAACTTCACCACCCGTGTGGACCTGCCTTGCCTAGCGGAGGATCTTGTGCCCCCAGGCCCTACATCCTATAGGGCCCAAACATGGGTGTAAGCTTCGACATTGGACTGTGTATGTTTCTTTATATATAGTATCCAACAACAAAAAATAGGTGGCGAGTGGGTTCTGGTTGATGGCTCCCCATTCCAGTGCTCGGCCTGGCTTAGTTGCACTGTGGCAACAAAGACTGAAAACAAATTTCCATCCCTAGGGCCAAGCAATTTTTAAAAGTCAGGTTTTAAGGGTGGTTCATGTCCTTTTTTCACTCAAACTTAGTTTTCAGGGACCAGTTTCAGGTGCTAGTTCAGTACTGGGATAGTAAGGGAGGAACACAGGTTATACCTCAGGTCCTACGTTATAGCTTTAGTAGATCTTAAACACTATTCTACATACATGGTGTAGATCTACATGTATCTCTGTCACGGCCCTTCAAACCAATTGTGCATCGTTCTACAGCCATTATCATGTGTTTAGCTCTGCATTCTGTGTCACAATTTAAGTGTTTGTCAGAGATGAAAGTACCATGATACGCTACTTTCTCTCGAAGAGAAAGCACAGTGGGATGAGGTGATTTTCAAAATGCTAAAGAAGATGATTCAAACTTCTTTCGAGCCAAGTTCAGACACGAGCGGGCACTGCATTTTTACAGCAGTGCCCGTCATAACTTAGCCACATGATCCACTGCCTGCCCCTGATGCCTTTTGCCAGGCGGATCAAGGTCATTGTTATGCATGAGATCGACAAGGCCTTGCCTGATTTTTAAAAGTGACGGTCACAGTTCTTTCTAAAACTGGATATGGAGCGCAGTGCACATCGCGGATCCAGATTCAGGGCCAGGGCACAGGGGGCAGGTGCCCCTGTCAGTCGTTCCAACTATTTTTTTCATCAGCAGCAATTCAAATCAAGTGTCAGACACTACTGGCATGTTGAGAGCCGCACAGATCTTCCAAAGAGTGCAGGCACATTGCAGACCTCATAACTTTCTTGATGCTGCATGATGAAACACCTCTGGCAAATTCTTATGGGAGTCAGCCGGAACTTCGGCACATGTGCCCTTCTTTAGTACCCTCTATGTTGGCAGTGTGAGACGGGGCACTGTGAGGAAATACGAAAAACAAAACCTAGTGGAGAGGTTAATGAGTTAGGCTAAAGTGTTAGACAGATAAAGAAAATAGTGAATGCTTTGTCAAATGGTTGGTAGTTAGTTAAGCTATAACTGAAATATTCCAAGGGCGTGTAGAGAAGGGATTACAATAAATAGGTATTAGTGACATACAAGCAAACTTGTATGGATAGGGAAACTTAGAACAGTGGCATACAGGAATGAGCATATAGGTGTTAAGCACTTTTTTTGAATAATGACAGGTCTTTAACTTCACAGATCTCCATGGGAAGAGTGCTGCATAGAGTAGAACTGAGAAACAGCAGGGAGTCTTGAAAGGTGGACGTGAGTGGCACTAGGATACGAAAAGTTGGTTGTGTGTGCAGGTGGCAGTCCTTGGTTCGGGTAGGGAAGGCAGCATGCTGTAGGTACCATGGACTTGGGCCTATAACGGCAATTTCCTTGTAAGGGGGTTTCTTATAACGGGAGTAGACCGGCATTGGGCTATCCTTGTTAGCTAAATACTATACTATTATTCGTCCATCCATGAGCTGTCAACTTAGAGATTTTCAGTACACGGGTAGGGGGTCATCCAAATTTCTTCTCCTTCAGGGTGGGCTCTGCTGTTTTTAAAGATGTGATGGGGTGAGTGACAGGAAAAAAACTACGGACTGCATGTGCCCAGTTCACCGACCCCCTCCCCCAACAACAACAACAACAACAACAAAACGGACAATGAAGTTGCGTTTGAATGTGGACTACCATATCCCATAGTAACACATGGACTAGGGTTAGGGTTAGAGTTAGGGCTAAGGTTAGGTTTAGGTTGGGGTTAAGGTTAGGGCTAGGGTTAGGGTTAGGACTAGATTTAGGATTAGGATTAGGGCTAGATTTAGGGTTAGGGTTAAGGTTAGGGCTAGGGTTAGGGTTAGGGCTAGATTTAGGGTTGGGGTTAGGGCTAGATTTAGGGTTAGGGTTAGGCTTTGGTGACTCAGGCTGGCACAATTTTTCGCATAACATGGGCTTTTTGAAAAAAATTGTATAATGGGCATTTTTGCATAAACAGCTAAAAATTTGGGATAATCCTAGCGAAAACGCATGAAAGCAGTACAGGGCATGGCTAGCTTGCCATGTCCACATGTCAGCAGCGAGTATTAGGAATCACAGAAAGGTTTTTTACAACTCCCGGGTGAGTATTCAACTTGCTTGCCAGCTTAAGGATTGCGTCAGCCTTTGGTCCATTTAATAAGCCTTCTTTCCTCAAATACTTGTGATGTTCAGGTATTGTATTGTATTGTATATATACGTGCCACCGCTTTTTGCATTATGCAGGCCCACTACTTCGGTAGTTTGAGCACTCTGGTGGCACGGTGACTTCACGCCCATAAGCACGAAGTCACAGGGATGTGATAAATTCGCTTATCGCAGCCTACCCCAGCATCTGTACTGCACTGATGAAGCCACAAAGGCCGAAACAGTACTGTCTGCAGTTACAGACGGTAAACATATCAACACACAAGAGACAGCGGCCACGAGGTTAGGTAAGTACTTTCGGTTCATTGCTTCTCAAACCAATGGTGTATGCTGTCCATGTACTGGTTTGAGAAGCGATGGACCAAAAGTACTTACCTAACCTTGTGGTCGCTGTCTCTCGTGTGTTTATATA
>JAOWAW010110291.1:0-13800 GCA_028565695.1 Nicola tetela
GTGTGTGTGTGTGTGTGTGTGTGTGTGTGTGTGTGTGTGTGTGTGTGTGTGTGTAACGTATGCGTTCAAAAACCACTGAACCGATTCGCACCAGACTTGAACGAGACCGTTCCTCAACGTCTCGGACGTTTCATGATCGTATTTTTAACTTTCCAACCTCTCTCAAAAACCCCGAAATCGGCCTTTCCGCAAAGGCCGACGAGCGCATACGCCGACTCCAGCGCTCCATCATTACTTGGACGAACCACAACGTTACTATGCTTGGATGATGTCCAGGTACTCTGTACACTCTGGACGCAATACGGTCGTACAGTCGGTGAGTACACGTACAGTCGTGCATGACAGCGCTGCTTTTGTTTTCCTGCCAAATTGTACACCTTGTACGCGATAAGTGTAGTGTAGCTTTCGCTCTCACTTCTCGGTATAGTACTCGCCGTTTAATATACGTACAGCGGGTTTTCGGCTGCATGCCAAGTTGTTTTCCTGCCAATCTGTATGTACACTCTGTACGCGATACGGTCATACGGTCAGAGAGTACGTGGGTAACTATGGTGGATTCGCACCAGACTTATCCGAGATCATTCCTCAACATCTCGGACTTGTCATGATCGTATAGACGACTCTCCTACCTCCCTCGAAAACCCCTAAATCGGCCTTCCAAAGGCCGACGAGCGTATGCTCCTATGGCCTACGCCAACTCCACCGCTCCATCATGATCATTAGTTGAGTACATGTCACGCATCCTACCTGCTGACACTCGCCCAACGAGGTCGCCCTTGGTGACGTTCTATGGCTGATTGAGGCCTTCTCTCGCTCGAGCTACTTCTGCTTAAGGCTCGCTCAGAGATTTACAAAGGTTGAAGGCTAAAAAGAGGGACGTTCTAATCGGAGATAATCCTCTGCTAAGCGGCCGTGCAATACTATCCGTGCTGGTTTTCAGCTGCATGCCAAATTGTTTTCCTGCAAATCTGTACACTCTGTACGCGATACGGTCATACAATCGGTGAGTACACGTACAGTCATGCATGGCAGTAGCCAAACAGGAGTCACCCGTGCTATCCATTGCGCCATCCCGAGCCCGAAATCGGCCAATCGGCCTTCCAAAGTTCAGTCTGCACGATCCACACTCAATGATCCGTGCGAAGCACGAGTAATTATACTGACGAGTACGAGGTCGAGGGCGATACCGCGACTGGCAAATACCAGCTAGCCCGAGCGGCGCAGGCGTGAGCACTGGTCGTATGTGGACCGGTATTAATGCAGCGCTTCACTACGACTGTTCACTTTCCGATGATAGTCATCCTGACCTCATAATTGGGTAACTCTGCTATCATATGCACGATCCATATTCAATGATCCGTGCAAAGCACGGGTAACTATGCTAGTACAGTAATATAGTTAGGTCTTTTTTTTGCAGCGTTGTACAGATAGGTATAGGACTTTTTTTTGGGTTGCAAAAATATTAGTATGCATTTTATTATAGTATGAAAGGCTGGGCATACGTAGCACCAAACTGTACACCCTATGCGCCATACGGTCATATGTCCAGTCGCTCTTGGCACCCTGAACGTTCTACAGCTGATTGAGGCCTTCTCTCGGTCGAGTTCCCTCTGCTTTAGACTCACGCAGAGATTTACAAAAGTTGAAGGCTAAAAAGAGCGACGTAAGGCACAAGGACAAACTCTCAAAGTTGTTAGCTTGAATCTTGAAACACCATGCTTTTCGCATGGTCAGCTGTATGTTGGCTGCTCACGAGTTGGTGACCCTCACAAACTCTTTGTGTGTGTGCCTCAAGGCCGCACAAAGAACCTTGCCTACCCAGCCGCCTTACAATAACAATGAACATCAAAGTCATCTACAGCTCTGAAGACCCTCAACGGTGAGCCTTGCCTGATAAGCTCCACTGGGAAAGTGCAATTCCAATGCCACTCAAACCGCACGCACAAAATCAAATTTCAACATCAGATATAACCACTGAAATCGCACGCACATATTTAGCGTACAATAGGCATATTCCCTTCCCAGCGCAGCTGGGAAGGGAATGCCGCTCTCGAACAGACGTGCATAATACTTATCATGTGCACGATCCACATTCAATGATCCGTGCAAAGCACGGGTAACTATGCTAGTATCTAATGTTTGTCCGTGTCTGTGTGCGTGTGCTTGCGTGTGTGCGTGCGTGTGTGCGTGCGTGTGTGCGTGCGTGCATGCGCGCGTGTGCGCGTGCGTGTGTGCGTGCGTGCATGCGCGCGTGTGCGCGTGCGCGTGCGCGTGCGTGTGCGCGTGCGTGTGCATGTGCGTGCGCGCGTGCGTCCGTGCATGTGAGTTTGTGATGCATGTGTTCAAAAACGACTGAACCGATTCGCACCAGACTTATCTGAGATCCTCAACATCTCGGATGGGTCATGATTGTATTTTTAACTTTTCTACCTCCATCAAAAACCATGAAATCGGCCATTGAAAGGCCAATGAGAGCATGTTCCCATGGCCTACGCCGACTCCAGCGCGACATCATTTGTTGAGTCTCATAGAGCTTGAACCACAATCGGTTGCCACCTCTACTGTAGACAATACGTGACAGCCTATTGCCTGGGCGCGAAAACTGCAACAATGTCGCAGTGCTGCATGCTGTCGTAACTTTCTTAAAACTACAACAATGCGCAGTGCTGCATGCTGCCGCAGCTTGGCGCAAAAACTGCAACAATGTTGTAGTGCTGCATGCTGCTGCAGCTGTGATCTTCCGTCACACATAAACAAATGTCCCATTTGCCAACTTTTTCAAAGGTATAATATAGGACATGGGAGCAAATGCTGCTGCACAATGCAACCAGTCCGCAGCTCGCCTTGGAGCAGATTGCGAAAGCACTGTGCTTGCATGTGGGGAACAAAGATGAGCTCGCCTGGAGCGGCGTGCTGAAACGACCAACGGAAGGTACATGGAAGAATAGGTTCCTACATGAGTACGAGGCTGAGGGCGATACCACGTACTGGCAAATACCAGCCAGCTCTCACGCATGCGGCGCTCAGGCTGGTCGTATGCAGACCGGTATTATCAATGCAGTGCTTCACTACGACTGTTCGCTTTCCTATGACAGTCATCCTGACCTCATAATCGGGTAACTATGCTATCATGTGCACGATCCACATTAACTGACCCGTGCGAAGCATGGGTGGCTATGCTAGTGCTTTATATATATGCCTAATGCTACGCAAAGAACACTGAATATAGCAACCTATGTGCAACTAAGTGCAATATCGGCATGCTGGAAATGTTGCAGCTTGGCGGAACCAAATCCACCTGCATGCATTCAACTGCATTAGTCATGTGGCCCTTTCCATTAAAAGTTCACAGTTCACGCCAACTGCTGCAATGGAATCAGTGGATGGCCCAGGACTCCCTGGTGCCTAGAATTTGTTCCTCTTCCCTTCTTTCACACAGCTTTGGAAAGGTGTTTATCTGGTGATGTATTTAGAAAAGTGGACCTTGGTTCATGGCATATATTACAAACAGCTGTGGCTGCGCTGCATGGCTCGGTTGAAGTATGTATGCCTTTCTATCATACATTTTGATCGGGAGAAAAAGACATGATTAGCGCATGCTGGCTAGTAACAGTTGCAGCGTGGGGGACACACAGACAGACAGACACAGACGGACACACACACACACAGACATATGGACACGAATTAATCGTCAGTGGAGCCCTCAGCCCCTGCGGGCCTGACAACGGCACCTAAGGGTCTGTGGAGCCCTCCTCAGCCGCGACAGTCCTGATGACGGCAATAAAGTAATAGTGATATGTACAGTGACCATTCACATAGGTACAGAAGATTGTAGCTAAACGGGAAATCAGCACAGCCGACACTGACTTTCACTTATTTATTCTGCAACAAGGTGATTCTCCTGCCTTTCTTTGACTTGCCCAGCAGCTCCTTGGTTGGATTAAAGTCAAGGCAGTAGTTATCACAGTTGAACCTGGCATACAAATCTCCTTTGCAACATCCCAGGGAATGATGCTGTACAATTGTTATTAAAATGACAAGTTCCTTTCGCTTTCTTCCGTGGAAAACTGAGATCCAACCTGGACCGCCGAAACATCTTGCTACCCCTCCATCTAAACACATTGACACCGTCTCTGTGAAACACAACGAGCAAAACGAGAAAGCCACACAAAGGACTTCTCAGCTCAGCTTGCTAGTGTGCATCACACGAGACTATTGATCATACATGCCGGGACGTCAGATGTGCATGTCGCACATATGCACGAGTACTGTGCCAAAGCAGAGAGGACTAGGAAAACATATGCCCCCAAAATGCTAAAAAAGCACTGCGCACTGTGCGTGCTGACTGCAAAGCCATAGAGTGTACCGTATATCTTGGCACATGGCATGCTCACACGGCCTCATGCGTGCTGACTACAAAGCCATAGAGTGTACCGTTCACCTTGGCACATGCCATGCTCACATGGCCTCATAGAACACGTGTGTAGACCTGCTTGTGTCGTACTTTCATCCGTTTCAAACTTGTGCTGGTAGATCTACAGCGATCAGTGAGTACTCGAGTAGTGCATATACAAGTAAAAAGGCATGCCTACCAGAAATGAACAAAATCCGGGACAAAAGCGGATTTTTGGCCTTCTGTGCAGGACGCTTTTTCCGTGATTACAATCTCGACATGACAGCAGCATCTTCGTGGCCAACCTCTTAGTTCTTACCTTTGCAGTCACCACCTCCAGAAGTGGAATTAAATTTTCCGTTTTCCATACATCTCAATATTTGAGTATTGAAAGAGGGCTCTGATGCATTAAATGAGTATCCTGGGTCACACCTGACAATGACAGTGGATGTATAGTTTGCATTGATGCCTGTTTTCCTGTTTGAATGGGCCACAGCTCTTTGTGAACACACTAGGGCTGCAGGGCAGAAGTAAAAACACACTAAGACGCAGTTAATATGAATCCAGTGCATTGATACGTAATAAAAGAAAGAAGAGTGAAAAAAACGAAAATTAGAGTAGGTAAGGAATGTTCTAATCTGGAAAGATTATCAACAAAGACTTCCATTGTGTTGTCTGAAACAGCCCAACATTGATGCCAACCATGGCTTGCACGTGGATACAGTACCCTTACACAAACAACAACCTAGAGAGTCAACTTAATGACGGAAGTATTGGACTTATGGTGAAAACCTTCATGATGGTTTTGGCTAATATTAAACCATAATTTGGTGACATTCTTATCAGGCGTCAATGGATCAAATGAACGACCAATGTGGCAGGCTATCCATATTCTTCACCAAATGCTCCTCTTATAAGTTCATGTTCAGTTGTAGGATTTGGGACTCTTTGCATTTGGCATTGGATAGCTGTGGTGGAAAATGGAAGGTAACACACGATTGACAAAATGGCATAACTCATCAAGAGCACTATTGCACACTCAGTTTAATTTGGAAACTGCATATATCCATGTCCCTTTTCCAGAAGTGTGTTGTTTCTCTAGTAGAGATTAGGGCATATATTCAAGCCTTAGCAGATTTTCCTTAGCAGATTTTCCTTGAAATGAAACTTCTTTTATCAATGTGTGGAACCTGCCACCAGTTAATGACAACACATTGTGAAAAAGACATTAGCATTTATACTATCCCCAGATGTCAGTAATTGTGGGAAAATAATTTGGAAGCAGCATTGCAGGGTTTAGAGGGTGGAATTAAAAAGGAAAGCTGTGCAGCGGAGAAATGAAGAAGTATTGGCCTATTTTTGAAGTCATACTTACGCTGGCATCCCAAACGAATTTCTGTGTCATTGAAGCTGCCATTGTGTTTGCATTGGATAACTTTGGTATTCAGGTTAGCAATTTCCGTATCAAAGGAGTAACCAGGGTGGCAGGTAATTCTCACTATGTGATTAAAATCACTAGTTATTTTCCCTTGATTGTTTGAGTTTGGAAATCCTTTATTTTGACAGTGAACAGCTGCAAGAAAGAAGAACATTGATATACTCAATTGCCTGAAGTGCTCTTCATTTTCCTGCAGGGAGTCCAGACATTGGAAAAATCATCGGTTTGTAAAACTAGCATAGTTAACAGTGCTTCGCACGGATCATTTAATGTGGATTTGTTCCCACACTCAGGCTTAAGACTTCATGCAAGCACAGTGCTTTCATGATCTGCTTCAAGGCAAGCTCGCCTTTGTTCTGTACACTCAAGACTTAATGCAAGCGCAGTGCTTACACGAGGTGTTTCAAGGCGGGCTCGCCTTTGCTCTCCTCTGAGCTCTGTTTGTCTATTTGCTCCCGGAGATTGGCGGCCATAGCCAGACCTTTTCTTCGGAAGCATAGTCACAGCAGTTTTCAGAACAGGACAGGAGGGGACTGTACTTCTGCTGCACCGCTCAGCCGTGAACGTTCCAGCCTGACCAGTTGCATCGTGCGGCAGCATTTGTGCCCATGCCCTACATTATACATTCGGGAGAGTTGCCAAACATGCGGTGTGCATACTTTGCATGGGTCATTGATGTGATTTGTACACTTTATGCAAGTGTGCCGGAGAGCGGCACATTTGTTTATGTGTGGTGCAAGATCACAGCTGTGGCAGCATGCAGCACTGTAGCATTGTCGCAGTTTTCGCTCCCAGCAGTGCGGCATTGTTGCAGTTTTCACACCCATAGGCTGTCACGGATTGTCTACATGTAGAGGTGACAACGTTGTGGTTCAAACTCTATCAGACTCGACAAACGATGGAGCGCTGGAGTCGGCGTAGGCCATGGAAACATGCGCTCGTCAGCCTTTGAAAGGCCAATTTCCGGGTTTTCAGGGGAGGTAGGAAAGTTGTCTATACGATCATGACACATCCGAGATGTTGAGGAACGATCTCGGATAAGTCTGATGCGAATCGGTTCAGTCGTTTTTGAACGCATGCGTTACACACAGACACACACACAGAAACACACACAGACATACACACACAAAGACACGGACGAAAATATATATTAGATTATGTGAGACATGTTGCCAGTGGGCAACATAATCGTCTAAATTCTAAATCCTTTCCCCTATTATCAGAACAGCTAAACCAAGAGAGAACAAAGACAACATGTATTATCCGATTTGAAACACACATCACTTTAAGATGTGAATGAAATCATTTCAGGAGATTAGCACCATTTATTTAGATTTACTTCACTGTTGATTAATTTTATGCATATGCGTTCCAGACAGGAAGTTGTTACTGTATAATGCAATAGCCAGTGCAACTAAGTGATCATTGCAGAAAGGAAAACGATTAGCAGGCAAAGAAGCTAATCTTCCTCCTTTTAATAGTTAAGATTTGGAAGGCTCATTTGCCTGAACCTTCAACAGGGTTATTTCTCTTAGAGAGGAGATTGCGCACCGCACATAGCAGAGTAGTGTGTGATTTGGAGTACGTGTTGAAGGTGCGTCTTTTCTATGTGAGACCTGGAGGTGTGTTTGAAGTGCTGAGATACAGTGAACAACATGCGAGATTACATGAGAATTTTGAGGTAGCGTGGATATGTGGGTGTTGAATTCTGCTTTAGTAAATCCAGCCAAGTTGTGCTTTACTCTACATCGTTTTTCATGCTTGTTTTCTGTTGGGAGATCCATATAACTTCTTTGATCCTTTGAGTTGTCTCAAGACAATGTTGTTGGCTATAAGACTGTGCGCTGCACAACACTACCGTGCACCTACATCTATAGTGTGGTGCTCCTTATCTCTGCATGCTGTGCTGCATGAAGCCTCGCATGATGCTACCGTTTGTTCGACAGGCATAGCTTCAAAACACTTTTCCTGTTGATTAATAGCCAGACCACATCTACTGGTGACCAGTAGCAACTGCGTTAAAACACTAACATGATTCTGTACCCTAACTAGCGCCTACTATTTGGTGGGTAAGTCCTTGTGCATGGCAACTGTCCAGCTCTGTTCAAACTACATAAACTGAATGAGCTGGCATGAACTTTAATCCAAAAGAAACTTCAGTGTGATGAGCAATGTCCTCTTGCAATTGCTAAGGGGAAGGCAAACGTCCAAACCACTATAACGTGTTAATGGTACAGTGCAAGCCGGTTGGTTGTTCACCTCCACCTATTCATTCTGCAGTGCTGTTGTGAACAGAATCATTGTCACTGGCCATGGCGTCATCACAATCAGGATCAAACTGATTGTACGTAGCAATAGACTGAAAGTGGCCATGCTGATTGTCTGTCAGAATTTGAGGAGATCTGAAATTATTTATGAACATTGTGAAAAAATGTCTGAGACAATACTTGCTTTACACTTTTTGTGCCAAACCCATCAAAATGCGAAAGAAAGATGGATACTGTCGATTGGAGGACATGAACGGCTTAATTATCTTCTTGGGACCACCCAAACATCATCAATTCCAAAACTTGGGGTCCAAATGGACCTCCGACACAAAATTTCCTATTTTCAGACTTTGAGTGATCATACACATTTAGTTGCTAGCTAATTCTTTTAGACAATTATCAAAGAGTGGCCCAACAACTATGCATGAATATCTTCCACTTGTGTTTAGCAGCCAAGACTACATTAACATGTGAAACTCGCAATAAAAACACGAAAACGAGGATATTTTAGAGCTATTTTCACATACTCTGCTTGAAGGTCAAACTTTTTGAAGCAAAATATGGTGAGTCGAATAAAATATCATAACAGAGGCAGATATACCCAATGTTAGTACATTAACTTGGAAATAATTAACTCCTGATTGCTAGGTGAGCAGGATCCAAAAGGATCCCAAAAATTGGATGCAGAATTTCACTCAATTTGAGATAAAGAAATCATGTACAAAAGCTGAAAGTAAAAACATGAAGCAGCTATGTACACACTGAACACTTGGGCGTCACTGAGCACACCCATCACAAATGATGGCCTCGAGCAGACACTGTTCCCGCATTGGTCGCATTGGCTACGTACCTTGCGGGCCTCTTGTTGTTTGCAAAGATAACATCTCCTGCATCCAGCTTGGATGCTCACAGGAACCCTTCGATGGGCAAGGAAGCCCAGAGAAGTCAGGGTGGCCTTACTGGGTGCATGAAGTTGATGTAGATTCTTCAAGCAGCGCTTGATAAGCTGTCAAACCAGCTGGTTGCCAAGCTCGATCAGAAAAAGGTGTTGTCGGAAGGATTTCTTCTTGATCATCCATTCTGGCTTGTTTATAAGCCACATGACAAATGCAGCTATGCCAGAAGCACCAATGAGGTTGAAAAAGAGAACAAATGGCCAGCAGCGAGTTTGCCTTTTCACTGTGTACACCGAGCACAGATGATGCAAATTGTCTACAGTCTCTTCATCTAGTTGTAATGAAGAATGATGTCAGGCTTCTTCTTTGCACCCTCCTCAATAGCTATGTCATGGTGAAGCATAGAGAGCACAAACACAGCTTTAGCCCTCTTTGGCACATTGGAGACAAGTGTCATATCCTTAGTGAAGCCAAAGATAGATGAGGGTTCTGGCTGTTGGTGTTGCTTCTTCATGCAAGCTGCAACATGGCTTTTGTTGGCTCTGAGTGTTCCAATAAAGGTCAGGTGCTCAGAGAGAAGGTACTCTGCAAGAGGAATGCTGGAGAAAAAGTTGTCGGCAACTACATTGTGGCTGATCCAGTATCAGGGCTTCACCAGATCTTGAACAACCCTCATGCCTTGATTTGTTTCGCGTACGCCATCGGCTTGCTTACCAAAATAGACTTGGCCGTTGAGAGGAAATGACATCACAGCATCACCACACCACCATGCCTTCAAGGGCTGTGACCCACCCCTAAAGGGATAACATTGTTAATTTTTATATTTGTCAAATAGGTAAAGAATACCAACTAGAGTGAAAATCAAAAGGGGCAATGCACCACCAACCTGCTAGGAGTAAACCTACTCTTCCGATAATCTTTGGTCATCTTCTTGGAAGAAAGACTGCATGTGGTTCTTGCACATCCGAATGTAGAGTGTAAGAGTATAGATGGATCAACTGACTCTTATACAAAACTACAAACTAAGCCAGAGGATTGAGAAGCCGGATTCAGTAAATTCAACTAAATCCCATGCAGGTTTGGAAAACCTCTGTGATGCTGGCACCTTTAATTTAGCCTTATGACATAACATTATAGACTTACGTTCACAATATGGCCTTGGAGTACCGCTTATTTGAGTCAAGTCAAACTGTCCACTTGATAAGCATGTAACAATTCGTTGGTTTTTGGTATGGTCATCTGGATCAAAGCTGTACCCCGTTTGGCATGTGTACGTGATATTTTCTCCAAATGCTATATATTGTACTGGGCTCGCTTTAGCTCCATATGGTCCACTTGGCAAATTCTTGCATCTGACAGCTGGGTGAAAAAATACATAAGATGACAAATTAGAATTTGATTTGTTCACAGACAGATAGTTTTGTAAGTTAAACAGGCCAAGGCTTGTTGGGTTTGAAGTCCATAAGTGAGAGAACATACCCATGACTACTAAGAAAAAGAGCCCTAAAACAATGAAGGACCACCTAAGAAAGATTGAATCTTCATTTCCATCGAGTTATTTCTACACTTTTAACTGCCATAAGAATGAACTTTTGAAAGAACAACTCCAAAAGCCAGCAGTGCCAAGCACAGTTAAAATAAAGTTACTTGTCAGTTGTCAATTGATCAATGCACCCGCCCTACTCCACCACCAATTTGCATGCAGAGGGTAACATTGCAAACTGAACAACTAGTTCAGCTTGTTCTTGTCCATATCTGTGCAACAGAAGTTATGTCGCGTTGCTGACTGAGGTTACATTTATATCTTTGAAGGTTATGCAAAATGAAGACAAGCATAGCATCATCTGCTAGCCAACAGCATTTAACAGTGATGTGTTCCTGAATAGTGTATGACACTGGGGTTGACGTTTTACTTATCGCAGTTGGGTGGTTTGTCTGGAACAATAGTTTATTGCTGAGAAAACGTTAATCACTTGAGCAAGTTAGTTATTTATTGGTTTTGATGCTTTAGGTTCAGATGTAAGGACTTTCACATGAAACAAGGCAAGGAAACGTATTCGATTTAATCGTTGATAGCTAAACTCTGAGGATTTCTATCATCTGTAAAATTATTTTTGGTTTGCAACTATTGGGAAATAGCTAACTACAGAGATTGTGAGTTTCAGTACATTGAGAATTTTAAGTATTCACTACCTAGAAGGAAAATCAATTCGCACCTTCTGCCAAGCATCCACTGGGCACAGAGTAAAAAGGAGTGGACTGTGGTTCTCTCTTATGGCTGGTCTTGCTCCTGATAGGCAAAAGGTATCAGTAGCATTAAGAAATAGCAGTTGCTTGCAAGCCAAAGACGAGATTGACCACCGATCCCAAGCTTTTGGAATACTCAGAGGAGTACTCTGTGACTTTCTCTGTTGAAGGTTTTCGACAGAATGGTAAAAGCAATGACTGATGTCAGGCCTCCTGGGATTCTCTTGAAAGAGGCCATTACGTATTAGCTTTGGCCATAACGTTCGCTGTTGAGCAGTCATGACGGAAATCTAGCTAGCAGTAGTCGAGTGCGTGCTGCTTTGCGAAATGGTCCATGGTGGATCATGAACATTAGACTCCACTACTCTGGATAGGATGGCTAGAAGTAATTTTTGCTGTAAGGGGAGGGTCCCACACCATTTTCACTTCATACTGCGAGCTTCCTTAAACTTTACATGTATAACACCACTGACGATGTGAGTATGTCGACAGAGCACTGTGAGATCTCTGATAGCACCTCATCATGATCACCCCTCCCAGGGATTCTAGCATCTAGGTTTTCTAGTAATTATTGATCTTCACCGACTGAAACCTATGTTCAGTAGTTGAGTGGTTGTTGTGCGGGTATGTCAACAGAGCACTACGAGATCTCTGATGGCACCTCATCATGATCACCCCTCCCTAGGGGTTCTAGCATCTAGGTTTAACAGCAATTATTGATCTTCACCAACTGAGACCTACATTCAGCAGTTGGGTGGTTGTCGTGCACATGTCTGCGGTCCTGAAGGAATATTTAACATCATCTAAAGCAGGGGTTTTATACCCCAGTACAGAGAAAAACATGTCTAAGGATGGGAGAAGGCAAGGGAAGGTGATGCCTTGCTAACATGTGGTGTACCCAAACTGTCTTGTTAACATCCCACAAAGTGTTCTGTGGTTATTTGTGCAGAACGATTCATAGAGCCCATTTAGGGCCTGATGATACAAATTGTTCCTCAGGCTACACGGATGATAATAGCGGTGTTTGGGCATATAATACGCAAATACGCAACTGTTTGTGAAATTTCTTCCTCTCATTGGTGACGGAATGTAGAAAAGGGGAGATAAGAGGACAGGACTGACTGACATCTTGGGAGAAAAAACCCTTACTTCTGTGGAGGGGGGGGGGGGGGGTAGTGGAGTTTGGCATGGACAGGTACTTGTCCCTTCTCATTGTCCACATATCATTGAGCACAGAAGTGCTATGGCAGGCAATTGCAAAAATGTAAGGGAAGTGTTTCTTTGGCTGATGTTAAACACTCTGTTATCTCCACATGTTTGTCCTGGGGCAAGATTTAAGATGTTTCACGCTTCTCTACATTTTATTATGTGCATGTGAATGTGTTATCATGTGCGGTCTATCGCTCAAAGTATATGTGAAGCATCAACTTCTTTTTGCAAAACATGCCAATAATACACAGTTGTCAATAAAGATAAACGAAATGAGTAATATAGAGTTCATTTGATCAAGTCAGGTGACTTTAAAATAAGACTAATGCTAACGACATTCCAGTATTCGCATTAAGTGTGTGCCAGACATCGAGCTGACCAATTGGTAGAGTGACAGCACAGGCTAACCGTACTCGGAAACTTATTTCTTTCCCTTTTCAGAATTTGCTGTGCTTCCCTTCTGGCTGTTAACATTATTTTCCAAGGTTTTAATTTGCGGATGTTGTAGGATGTGAGCTTGGGAAAACTGGTTACGACAGTTTACTGATAAACTAGCGAGGACTAATGTTTCACCGTTTCCATCCGGCAGAAAGCATAGATTACCACACAGTCTTCGAGATAGCACATTACATTAGCGGTAATATTCACAGCAAGCTACCAGAGGAACTAACGTACAATGAAAGATTCTTAAGTGGATAAAACGGAAAAGAAAGGAGGCACTGACGTGTGCTTAATAGGGCAGGAAGAAATGAACTTCAGCTGCATGCAGGCGGCCATAAAACAATTCAGAAAGCCAGCAAAGTTGATTGCCTTGATCTATAGACTGTTCAGCGTGGGCCGTCAGGAATAGATTCAGTGTTACTCGTGTCATCATGATCGAACTTAAAGAACAGAGACTATATCTACCCATCAGCATGTCGACTGTTTCTTCAAGGCCTAGATGGGCTCAAAATAGTTCATGAAACACGAGAAAGTAATGGTTTCACTGAAAGTCGTTGGTTTAGCCATTTTGCAGGAAATGTAAATAAAAGCCATGCAAAAGAAACGGCTACAGACGGTCGAAGCTTCTCAGAAACAGAGGACATAAAACAGCCCAATGTTAATCTCGCTTCAGTTGTTTGTTTTAGGACTGTGTCTTGTTGCTGAACCCCTAAGATGAGGACAAAGCTCAAAAGTGGCGCAGTGGCATCGACACTTATGTCCGTCATCAGCCCCTGGCAGGATCTTCGAGCCTTTATGACTGCTACACCTGTAGTTTGGCACTGAAATATTAAGGTGAGACTACTTACACGATAACTGGGGTTTGAGACTCTAATTTAGAACTTACGATTGCAAGACGCTCCCTTGTTC
>JAOWAW010110302.1:1144-13798 GCA_028565695.1 Nicola tetela
GATGGTGCGTGGGTAAGGGGTTGTGATTGGAGAATCATAGCTTCTTAGAAGATAGGTGGTTTGTATATGTGACGTATTTTGAAGTGTGAGAATCTACTGCAAGATTTTGCAGGCATTGCCAAGTGTTTGGCTTGGCCTGAACAAAAGTTGACAATTTTCAAGCGCCTAAACCTTACATAAGTTTTAAATTAGCCAGAATGATTTTATCGAAATTGTTGGATAATTATTCTCCACATAGCATAGGTCTCGGCAATGAAATCATGCTTGTTTTTGGTATCATGACAGTTGTAGGATCGAGGTTAGTTGAAAAATTAAAAGGGTATTACGAACTGCAACTGAATGCGATCAGAGACTGATGTCATCCCAACATCAACAGATTGGTGGTTCGTCTTATTTGTCCTAGAAAGCTCTTTCATCTGTCAAGAAAGTCTTTCCCAATTCCTTCTAGTCACTTTTACTTGTCATAACAGTTGGCCCTCATCAGTTGCACCTTTGTCTTCTTCAACTTCTGACTTTTCCAGTTTTTCTGGCAGCTCACAAGAGTTCTATGATTATCGCTGATTATAAAATAAATAGCCATGATTACTTCACGGCTGAATTCGGGGTGCCTCTGGTAGCCAGTCGGTGTAGTCCTCATCAAACTGTTCCTTCAACCACGTTTGAAGGGAAGCTCTTTCTCTCTGCCCCTCTAACCAGCGTTTTCTTTCTCTGAGAAATTCTACATACTCAACGCCATGTTTTCCGGCCAGAAAGTACCATCCAACGAATCTCGCACGGCCATAGCGAAACTTGAAATATCACTCAGCGGATTTGTGTTTCTTTTCTTCACAATAGATTGGTTGAAGAAAATTAGCTGTGTCCATAAGCAAAAATTTGATGACCAAGAACAACCTGTTGTATACTGTCTGTCTCTACTTATGGAAGTTCAGAAGCAACCTCCAGCATCTCAGCGCTGCGTGGCGAGCGGAAACGTCAGGGTGTCGTTTAAAGGTTTCCCTTGCTTCAATGAAGAGCGCGGTGATTGTTTGAAAGATATCTCGCTCGGCAGGTCAATTTCGGAGTCGTAAGAGAGAGTATACCCGAGGTCGTCAATTGTAAGCCCGATTGTTTCGCTGTGTAGTCCGCCAGCAGTCGGCCACGGTTTAAAAGAATCTGCAGCGCGTAGATTGTTTGGGCAACCGCAGTCTTATCGAGAAGAGCACAGACCACGGTTATGACGGTTATGTTTGGCAGAATAATGCGGTCAATTACAAAGTGGAACTCCACTCGATGTTCCTCCTTAACGTAAAATTCCAAACTTGTAATAAATTTGCTATCGTCAATTGGACCATCGCCAGCAAGCTTATCCCTTCCTTGGAAACGAACCAGGTAAGACCACGTCACAACCGGGAAATGATCATCTATTGTCTTTTTCAAACTCTCTGTCCCTTCCAATTTGCCAAGATTTTGGGAAGTGACTACTGCATTCCTAACGTCAAAACAAGATCTGTTATATCATGAACGCTTGGAACTCTTTTCAGTGGTAGGGAAGCTTTCGAAGCTTGCTGAAAGTACCCATTTTGTACAGAGCGTCGCATTGTCATTTCGAGAATATCAGCCACTAGGCAGTGATCTAGAGCAATCTCACACTCATCCTGGTACCCACAGTGCTTTCCACGGCCAAACTGAAGGTTATGGTGAAAAGGGACATTGTCCAAACAGCACTGAGTATACATTTTCTCGATAATCGCGAAAGATCGTTGCCTTCGTAGACTTTTCATGACACAATAACTTCCCCAAGAGTGGATATCGCGTTCAAATGATAAACGTTTAACTTCGAGTTTGAACACCAACAAAGAAGGTAAAAGCTTCTTGCGAAGTTCACCAGAAGCAATCCCTCCCTGAAGATTACGCAATGCTTGATTTGCTATAGCATTCGATACAAAGCGATAAACATCGATACAACGCCCCTCAAGACAAGTATCTTCGGCCTCTTCTTGTACCTGATCCAGAAGTTCGGCGGCCCGATATAGCAATTGTGTATGTAGTTCGCCGACAAGGCAGTAACATATTGTTCGAAGTCCGTTTTCCACAATGGACTTCTCACTGGAATGTTCCGCGTATCGGCATGCAAGGCTACCGAGAAAGAGGGCTCTCTCGTGCAGAATCTTTTGTACACCATGAAGCGTCAAACGGTGTGTGCACAAAGTGCCTGTCGACTTCTCTCAACTAATCAGGCCTAGCTCTTCCAAGTCGTCTTGGCATTGCGTCAACGCCACTTCAGCACTTGACATAAACAAGCCGTCGGGGACGCCGAGTAGATCTGTCAACATTTTTCTCGTCCAGGGCGTTTTTACGTTATTAGGAGTACCTAACAGCCGCTCACTGAAACGCGCCTATTTAAATTTCAAAGCTTTCCAAGGAATATCTTCGGCTTCACACACGCAGATCTTCAGCAACAAGAACACAGCAATAGGGTGATCTACTGAATAGCTTTCAGAAGATTGAATGACACCTGTTAGACCTCTCACGTGAAGATTGTCTCCGAATTCTTCTTCTATACAATCCCAGCTCGGTATGAGTAAGTCACTGTTGATAGCGTAGGGGCTTGACAAGTTGTTTGTTAGTCCTTCTCAGGCGGAAAATGTCAACAACGAAGAAAAAATGCTAACACAAAGTGGTAGATTATTTAAAACGCCTTCCACTGCTTTCTGCGCTAACGACAAACTGCTCGGTTTCAGCTTAAAGTTTAAGAGTGTCGCCTTCGCGGTGACAAGCTGCATGCTCTCTGACGTACCAAATGGCCTCAGGTGGACCACCCTCGGCGATGGCCTTAGTTCGAGGAGAGTATCTTTCACAACCGTGCTTTTCGTGGTGATGATGAAAGAATTTATGCTCCGAGAGAGCGTTTTATAGACCAAGTCGACAGTGACTGAAGAGACATCGTCAAGAATTAACAGCCTGGCGGCCGCAGACTACCCGTAAAATTTCTTCAAACTTAGAGCGTCGGACGTTGTTGTTGTTAGGGCTGGAGAAATTGCGCATGAAGATGTACTTTAAAACACAGCTTGGCGTTGTGTGTGGAGCATTTCTTGTTGGAGATCAGCAAAGTCCGAACAGGGCAGCCACGTTTGTTTGGGATAGGGTGTCATCAGACTATGGGCCACTTCAGTCGCCAAAGAGCTTTTACCAACTCCTGCCTGGCCAAAGATCAACACCGCACGGTTGCCGTGGTGGGATCCCTCTTGAGTCAAAGTAGACCGGGCACAAAGAAGCTCTTGAGTTCTTCCCACAAAGGGCCGAGTTCTAAGGCGAAGAAGCCTTTCTCTTTCCTCGCTTACAGAATCGAAACCGTGATCGAAGTCGTCGAAGGTTCCTTGGTCCGAGCGTATTAAGGTGCAGCAGTAACTCGTTTGCGAGTCATCCATCATGCTGATACGTTTAAAACACCACTCCGTTTTTCGGCGAACTTGGCTCACCCGCAATAGTACTACATGTTCGTCAATGTCGGATAAGACCACGCCAATTTCCCAAATGCTCATTTCTTGTGCGTGAGCAAATGCGTTTCGGATTGCCAGGATCTTCTTGATCATTGCTAAGTATTCTGGCTTGCTTTTTCTCTTATTAGTTCTTGCTAATACTTGCGCCAGATCGCGAGCGGTCATGTAATTCATTTCGTTCCGCAACATTTTGAGCAAAACGAGAATTGCACGCATGCGCTCTTCCTGGTCGAGGTTTATCCGAGGGCGCCGCTTGTCTTTTTCCTGGGTGTTTTCAAAATGCGAAGATGACTTCTTCCTAAATTCGCGAAAACTACTGTAGAGTAGAGCTCGAGCTGTTGTATTCGTTGAGAGTCTGAAATAACCAGGATGCTCTGGCCCTGCAGATCTTTTGACGGTATCCAGGAGGTGCGAAAGGTTTTCGATTAGTTCGACAGCGTCGTCTCGCTTTCTGCAGCTGCTCATAGACCTTATCAACGATACCAACAGATTAATACTCAGGCACACTTCTCGCACGGATACAAATTCATCATGGAACGCCCAGTTTCTCGTCGCTTCTACACCTTGCACCTGCAAAGAAAGTCGTTCTTTTTTTCGCGGATCCAATAGATCACCTCCACAGAATTTTGCAACGTCATTAATCCGACATTGGAGAAGTTTACACAGAGCGTAAATATCGGTAATTGGCAGGCCGTTCTCCAGACATTCGCGAACATGCTCTTTAACGGGAGCTGCAAAACACGCGCACACCTTTTGCTTCCAGTCTGTCGGGTTGTTGTCCTTCACTGCGGTAAGGGCAAGGGCGGACAACCAGTTGCAAGCGATGCAGTGACTGTCCATAAGGAATGCGAAAGACAGCTCCCCAGGAGAAAGCTCCAACGTCAACTTTTTTTGCCATTTAATCTTTCAAATGCCGTCGTACATGTCCATCCGCGGAATGGCGCAGTCTAAACCACCGCCTCTTTCTTCACGGAACAGATGAAAGGTGAGCTTGACCCGTGTCCTCCCTCTCAACCAAGAGTTTAGCAATTGCCAAAAAAAGAAGCATGGATTTGCAGCAAACGGAATGCGACACGCTAACTATGAGCTGCATTTACGGTGCAGACTCCTAGGCCTTGCTTGAAATAAGGACTGTTGGCTGGGCCTCGAGGTTTCTCATTCGCGTCTTAGGAAGTCTTATACGGAAAGAGCACCAATTCAGAAGTTTAACGATAGTCGTATCTTCTATGCCGTTTTGGCTGCCCGCCAGTCTACCAGTCTTAGAACATTGTGTCCCATGGTTTTCATCGTATTATTTCAAGAAGTCAGACTCGTTATCGAGTCTTTGATTACATTTCATAGTTTGAAGTTTCCAGAGAGGCTTTAGTTGCTGGATCGAATTTAGGAGACATACCGGTAATATTACGTAGCCGTTGAGGCGGGATGGGCTGTTCGATTACAGCTAATGTCTGGGCAGACGCATATTTTCAATGTGATTCCGCCGTACTCACTAGATCTTTGTGGATTGCCCGATGGCTGTAAAGCACATGCGTATTACTGTATAGGGGAAAAATGTTGCTCGTGCGCGACCGACTGCTTCTGCCTATCATATTGCAAATATGACTTCTGCTGTAGAGCTGCAGTTGATTGTCATTCCGGCAGCAGAAAGCCGGGGTGAATACGGTCTAAATAAAAGAGCGTCAGAGGAGGAACAAGCGTCCCACACCGACTGGTCTCTCTCTCTTTCTCTCTAGCTCTCTTTGAAGAAAGTTGTCGAGGTAGAATCATTGCTAACATAACCAGTTGCCACTGTGAGCTACGCCCTCTCGTCCAGTTTTATGGTGTCCCGGGAAACTGTTGTTATCGTCTACTCTAATTCATTTATACAAACAAAATTATGATCCCGTGGTTAGAGGCTTATCGTAAAGATAAAGGGAAGATGGACAGGCGATTAACTCAGCAATGCCCGATCGGGAATGATTCAATGATCACACGAATATCCTACTATGCCATCGATGGGGACCATCTTCTGGCCAAGAACAATCAATTTGGCATGAAAAGTTGCTGTTTTATTGACAACAGTTTTTTTCACTAGACTTAAGTTTATACCAATCTTTACCCGCTGCGAGGCTGTGGTCCCACTTCAGCGCCACTCACCACCCCGTCTCTACCTTTCAGCGCCTCTCAACACCGCGCTGCACAATACCTCAAACCCCAATGAAAAACGTTCTCAGTAGCGGGAATGACACTGAGCTCTGCTCTCAACTTGGCGCGATCCATCGTCGCTTCCAACGAGATCAAGCTAGAGCTCAAGTCCCAGAACTTGCGCTTTCCATCAAAGAGAAGTGATCATGGCCTTTCTCTGCAAAACGACCCGCGGAGGAAATGCGATTTCTCTGAACGGCTATAAAGACAAGACTAGAGAAGAAAAGCGGACTGTAGGATAACCTGGAGATGCCTCAAAGACCGTTGGTACGCCTCGATCAACGCTGTGCTCGAGGGAAACGAAAATCCGGAGCCAGAGGAAAGGTGAGAGTACACCTTGTCACGGTCTTGAAGAACAAGTTTGAACACGCGGACATCAACGGCACGCAAATTCTTGGCCAGTGTCGGCCATTGTGATCTGCCTTTCTTTTTCTTTCTTGTCTGTTTCTTCGATTTCAGTGTGTTTGCAAAATTAAAGCATTTTCTTGTGTGTACACTATTATCCGCGGGGTGTTTACCCGGCAGCACCATCGTGAAATGCGCGTTGTATGAGATGCACGGTGTTGAGATTATCGCTAAATGCATCCGGTTTTGTGGTTTACAGGATTTAGGCCTAGGTTATGCGTTACCGAGAAGCGTAAAATTGTATAGGCCCTGTTTTGAGCGTCGCGGGGGACTTTTGTGCGTCACTGACGGTGACAATCGAATGTTTTTTTTTTAATAGTAGCATGATTGTTAATCGTTGCATCGAAAATTTAGCGCGATAATGAGGTTTTATTAATCGCTGGCGGGCCCCCAGGAAATAGTGAACGATACTCTTTTCGACGAGTCAAAGACGTTCCTTACGCGCTTCCTTCGAAACTTGATTCACCTCTGCGTTTGGCTAAGCCAAGCGCTGTCGTCTCTGGCTCTACAAAAAGTGCAAATTTCACCTCTCGCGGTCACGTGTACTTAGCTCTGTTGCGGGTAAAAAGCGCAGATCAATGATAAACGTGCTCTGGCCAAGTTATAGAGCGAACCTAGACAGCATACTTTGTCGCGCACTTCTTGTTTTTTCTTAATGATGGAAGAGGAGCGTGAGTTGTGTATCATCCCTTAGGTCCCTACTGAAGACTCTCATAGGGTCACATTGCAAAACCATTGTTCGCGAACACTTTATTACATGCCCTTAGAACCTTCTCTGTATGTAAGTTACGAATAGCTATCCCTCCCGGTTTTTTGTTTTGTGACTCATGATGACAGAGGAGGGAGGGTGCGGGGTTAGTGGTGAGGGGGAGCGATGTTCACTCAAATATGCATGCGGTCGGTGACATCACTGTTGCTTCTCTTCGCAAAATAATCGTGGCTCAAAATTGTGAAATTATTGTACTGGAAAGTTTTGGCGTTTCACAGCCTTATTGTTTCCTCCTTGAAGCGATTGAGATCATGATAATAGCATGATAAGAAAGCCCCTACTTCGGCGGGACAAACATTAGCGCACCCTTTCCCTAATACCGGGGAAAGCCAGAACTTAACCAACCACAACAGCGCTAATATAATATCAAGATGGCGTTTCTCCAACAGCTCAGACAGCCGTGCACCAGCCGATTATTGAATGTCGCAATTCAACGCCACAGCTTGGCCCATGGGACAATTGCGTTTTCGCCGATATATGAAATATGCAGAACTTAAAAAAAGATTTGTGATCCTCAGTAGAGTAGAGCTGGTAAAAGTCACAGTTGCGACTCTACACAGCTTTCGCGTAGCTCAGGGTTTACAGTTAACTGTCTTGTTCTTGTCTTTATCATTTCGTGTCAAGTTAGAAAACTGCGACTCGTCTTGGTAGCTCTTTTTTCCGCAACAGACATAAGTTAAAGGATATTGCGCTGTTTATTAAGTCGCTGCCATAAGTCACATCAGCGTACCGCTACGCAGTCCTGGCAAACGAACACGCAAAACGATCACACAATGTGAAGCAACAGTATATAGCAATATTTGTCACTGAGCCAGTCATCTGCGTTTCCCTTTCCGAGGTGCCTTGCAGAACATAATTTGCGTATTGCTAGATGAAATTTCATTAAGCAGTCCCCGTAGTTGGGAATTAAAAATAACATCAACTCAATCGTTTGAATCCTGGTCAGGTCTTCCCTCACTGACAATCTCAAGAGAAAAGCCGTCTGCTGGAAGCAGGGGTGTTAGCAAATTTAAATTTGCGGAAAATTTGCATAATTGAATTAATTGCAATGAGCATGACATCATCTCGGTGTGGCAAACATATAACGCGAGAGAGGAAACTTTAAATGGCTTCGTGCACCGCGGTGCTGGGTATACTACAGTTTTTATACAGCACAGACATGATTGTATTCTGGTAAGATTGCACAATAGGATTAAAGCAAGTTTTCTGACCTTACATTGCTTCCTATTGCTAAGGGGGTTCTTGTCAGTAGTGCATACGTACGTGAAGACTCTTTTACTTGGCTGGCGTAAGATTCTGTTCACGGCCATCACGGTTGCCTTGACGAGAAGAGGAGTTAACTCATGAGAGACCTTTCAGTTATCTCTCCCTTTGTCGCGAAAGGATTTCTGACCACGAGATAGAAAAATCATCTCAGTCAATAAAAATCATGGAGCTGTCTCAGGACGAGCTTTCGTTTGCGCTTCTTATCGACAGCCACAATATCGCGTGCGAGTGGTTGTCCAACCTTGCCCTTGCCGCGGTTAAGGACAGCAACCCGACGGACTGGAAAGACAAGGTGTGGACTTGTTTTGCAGCTGGTGTCAAGCGGTATGTTCGTGAACGTCTGGAGAACAGCCTACCGCTTACCGATATCTACTCTGTTTTTAAGATTATCGAGCGTCGTATCAAGGACGTTGCAAATTTCTGTGGAACCGCAGAAGAAAGAGCAGTTTTCTCTGCAAGTCCAGGGCGTAAAGACGGCCAGAAATATAGCGTTCCACGACGAATTTGTGTCCGTAAGAGAAGTGTGCTTAATTATACATCTGCTGATATCATTAATATCAACACACGAGGAAAGGGCAAACTGTTCGCCGCCCTACATGAAAAGCTGCTATCTCTATCGCAAAGCGTGAGGAAATTGATGGGTCCTAAGCCTGGTGGTGAGCATATGCTCTCGGAAAGTACTATAAGACAAGCTCTTCTTTACAACAGTTTTGTCGAGTTTAGAAGGAGCTTTTCTGAATACTCTGAAGTGAGTGAAAGAGCAGCCACTGATTTGAGGGAGGACTGCAACGATTACTCCGGTCAAGACCATAACCATATTCCAGATCTCATCGTAAAGATGAAAGCCAAGGTTCATCAAATCCGATTGTGTAAAGTGGCGAAGAAACGAACGGGAGAAAGTAGCACCCACTACAATAAAAACGACTGTTCTGTTTTGTGCAAGAGGCTAGTAGCGGCAAGGAATGCTTTTGCACACGGTCATGACTAGAGTTTGTCAGAAATAAGGCCAACATTACTTGATATTAAAGATGCGATGGCTCTCTTTGGACTCTCCGGAGCTTATACTACTTACTCCATTAGCTGTCTTGAAAACTTTGAAGAAGGTCTGAGACGACAATTGAAGGTGTACGGCATTTTTAAGGAAGGGGGCATCCGAAACACCATACACTTTCCGCAAGAGCAACAACGAGAGGGAATTCTTCGACCAAGAAGCAAGGTGTTTGTAGGGAGAACGCGCGAACTTTCTTCTACCACTTCCGTGTTGAGGTTACAAAGGTTTTCTCCTGAAAGGCGCACTGTCGTACTTTGTGGTCAGTCTGGAATCGGTGAGACCTTTCTGGCTATCGAATTGGTACAAAACTTGTTAAAGTCCTATTGGCAACAAATCTGGCTGACATGTTCAGATCGACAAGAGCTTGAAAGGGATATATTAAACCATGAAAGCCACTTCTTATATCAGGAGCACCAGGCGCCTGGGCCTCTGCAGACGTATAGAGAGGCGGGTCTTGCTACCTCAGGCATGCTCATGAGCGTAAGGGAAAGTTATTTGTGTTGGATGATGCCACGCTATCAACAGTGCGGTTGGTCTATGACAAGATTCTAAAAAAGCCCTTGTTCATGTATTATCACCGCAAGAAGCAATGCTGTCAAAGAAACCCTTCAATCGTTTTCTTTGTTTCTCTTCGTAGTCCATATTCAACCGTTTACCACTGATGTGAGCTTATAATTGATTACTTCAAAATCTAGAAACTTGAATGTCACAGCGACACCTGGCTTTTTGTCTTTGATAAAAGGTGCTGTAAACAACGTTTTGGGAAACTTGCCTCTTTCTGTTGGCATTTACTCTTCATTGTTGAGGTTTCAACCTGGAAAGCATCTTCACATGTCATGTCGGTTTTCTCGAGTGACTACCTTATGCCCAATTGGAAGGGAATAGAAGAACAGTTTGGAGACAGTCTTCATGTCAGAGATCTGACAGGTGTGGTTCAATGTTCTGAAAGGTACTCAGAAGATCATCCCTTTGTTGTGTTTCTGTTGGCAAAGATATGCGTATGAAACACGGAAAGTATTCCATCGATCGTTTTGAGGTACGCGGAGAGGAAACAACAATATTTGTCTAGCTATAATCTGGGGCAATGTAACACACACTGGTCGCGTGAAGTCCTTTCTGCATGGTCTTCTCGGTGTGACTGACTGGTTGTTCTTGCCTGAGGCAGTCTTAAGTGAATATCGCGACTTTTTGGAAGACTTGACTTTGATTAGTTGGGATAAGTCAGCAGCTACTGTTCACATTCAACGTTTAATCCTTCACAGTGTGCAGACTATGTTGGTAGAGAAAAACATGTTTCTTGGTACACGTGGTCATGTTGGAAAAACGCGCAGGGCAAGCAAAGATTTCTTCCTGGATAAAGAAGTTGAGCTTATTTGCCGGCTTTTTTCCTTTGAATTGTGTTTGGACGTGCTCACGCAACTTCTTAGTATTCTTGTGAATGCCCCTGAAACACCCACCGTAGATAAATCTCTTTGTGAGCAAAATGTTTTGCCACGATAATGCGTACCGCAAACTCGAGTGTAGAGAATTTAAAGCAATTGTTAACGTTTCCAGATTCAAAGAAGTTTGCTGGAAAGCCTCCAGGAAAGCTTTGGAGGACGCTTGAAATGTTCAGGGGTGATATTGGATTCTCACAGGCAACTAATAGTCCATGGCCAGAACTCTGTCAATTATGGTTGCCCCACAACCCAAAATCTGGAACAATAACGGGAGACATCTGCTCGGCGCTGTACAGTTTGCAAATGTTGATAAGGGGCTGTGAAAGGCTGTTTGCACCCTCAGCAGGATTTGCTTCACAAGATAAACCTTGTCCAACTGATACATTGTCTTAGATCGGCTCTCACTCACTGTGTTGCGGCTGATTCCGTGGAATATATAAGTGGGTGCTCTGCACGAAAGGCGTACTTACATCATGCTTCGCAAGCATATAAAATACTGAGCAGATTGCCTAAAGTTGATGTTATCTTAGAATTGTTATTGAGACTGAAAGACCTGACGTACAGAAGTCACGGTTATCTTACAAAGGAAAGTATCTTCTATCAGCTGGTAAATGATCAATTAAAGGTGCACGTTTGGTCTTACCTAGTAGGTTTTGGTGTAGCAGACTGCATCGTTAGCCGTGGTCAAATTAGCAGCAACATTGTTCAGACAGGGATCTGCATCATATCATATGTTCAGCAAATAAATGGTCGTATCGTAAGGGAGATTCAGAAGGTACCACAGAAGGCAAGTGATGTATGGCAATTTCACGCTCTATACCAAATGGTGGAGAACTCCTTCCATACAACACGATTACGGGATCTTTTAGGAAAGGAAGGCCGATCATTAAGATCCCTCATGAATATATTTAAAGTGATTGAAGCCTCTGTGCCTAACTTCTGCAGCTTTGACAAAGACGTTTGGCTCAGAAACTTTGGTGGTAACCTGATTACGCTTGTTGTGCTTGCTTCTTTGAAAGCTTATAATCTTGGTAATTTTTCAGCTGGAATGAAATTAACAAAGTAGTTTGTTGATATGTTCAATTCCTCCAGCACGGGCCCAGAGAGCCAAGAGATTACGTGTATTGGAGGTTTTGATGCACCTCTCTCCGGAAGTTGTATTGACGGTTTGGTTCCTTTGTTTGAAGGTTTCTGGCTGTGGTATAACAAGAAAGACTTTAACGAAGCACTAAGCCGATTTAGAACATGTCCGAGGAGCTTCCCAACACAGCATAACGTTCTCTATGACATGATTCTTATACCAAACTTTTCGATTTGGGCTCTTAAAGATAGAACAGTCATTTCCGAAACGCTGTCCTCCCTGAAGATATTTTCAGAAACTGCAGTATCTCGACTCTTAGAAAGAGAGAAATAGGAAGACTGTTAAAAGTAATTGTCATCTATTGGAATCTTCAAACCCTCTTTGGAAAGTATCAGACAACATTTTGATGAAGCAAACGATGGGTGCAAGCAGTGCATGTACAGTTATGCACGAAAATCAGCGCTGAAGTGCTTCAGAATGGCTGTGACATTGAGTGAAGAACCGGAAATATGCGAAATCAAAGGGCTTATACAAATTTTTATTTCTATACTTCTTGATGTGGCCAGTTTGCTACAAGAATTCTACTGCAATGAAAAGAAGTTTCAAACCACAGAATGGTTCCTGAAATTTCAATCTGAGCGTTTAAGAGTAGTATAGTAAATGAGGGTTCGGGCGCACTCAGTGAAACCCTGTTAAAATGCTCCGTCAAATCCCTGTTAACGTACTGCTGTCAAACCCTGTTAAAAATCCTTGTTAAGCATTCCCGGGCAAACCCTGTTAAAAGGCTCTGTCAAATTCATGTTAACATAGAGCTGTCAAACTGCGCTAAAATTTTACTCAGGTCGGTAAAGGCATAGTCCATGATCAAAAATTGCTTTAAATTTCCTTAACCAACTTCTGCTAACTCTACAGCGATGAAACTTTCCACAAAAGTTGATCATACAAAGCCAAACCTATCAGTAGGGTCATTTCTGTTCTGA
>JAOWAW010110313.1:0-11539 GCA_028565695.1 Nicola tetela
GGATTCCCTAGGGGTACGTCTTATCCGAGTTCCACTGTATTTACGATTACATTGCATAACAGCAGACAATTAATATATACAATTGAATGGGTTCGCTTATTTCTAATGCAAAGGGTCCAGCAGCATTCATAACTGCTGTTGATAAGTTAGTGAGAAGAAGGCAGCTAACACGTGAGCTTACAAATCTGGTAATATCTTTTGCAGTTGAAGGCTACGGGCAATTAGTAGATAATACCATTAAGTTCAATAGAAGCAAATGTGTCCATTGAAAAAGAGTTCTCTGTACATCAGTACTGTTGAAAATTGAAGGATTGGATCAATTGGGCAAGGGAATTGTTTTCTCAATCGATTGCTGGTGCTGTCCTTGTCAGATAACAGACATGGCCATGTCTTCTTCATCCTCAGTAAGCCGTTTGCCCTCTAACCCAGTCATGTCCAGGTACTCTGCATCTGGATCCTGTCCCACATCTCTTTCCCCTGAATTCATCACCAGGTAATCAGAGTATGTTGCTGTAGGAGAGGCTGGATTTCTGTCGGGAGACATCTTCTCCTTTAGGTTCTCTAACTGGCTGTAGATTTCCTCTCCACCCTTCCAGGCTCCTGCAGACATTGGCTGGACAATCTCTTCTGAAGGCACTGATGGAAGTCCACGCCATGTCAGGTTGGGCGAGCGTGGAGGGAGCTCCGGTGCCTTTGTGGTCAGAAGAGAGTTTGCACATTTGTTCATTTTTCCGATTGTGTCATCACTGTGTGATTGCAGTCTGGTTTCAGCTCGGCCTGCGACTTTCTCATAGACGGGTTCATCAGAGGACTTGTCTTGATTACCTGATCGGCTTTCACTAAATTTTTTCACACGCACTCCTTCCTTTGAACTCTGTCTCCCCACACTTGTCTGGGCATAACAGGTGGCTGGTGTACTTAAATCTGCTGGACTTTCAGCCTTCATCCCTTCTTCTGGAAGCTGCTCAACAACTGATTCAAGCTCTTCAAGTGCATTATAAAGAGACTTCTCTATATCTTCGTCATCATCCGATGCTGAAGCATCAGCATGCTTGCTGTCAATGCTCTCCTCCACAAAATTGTAATAATAGCCCTTCTCCAGCGTACTGTGGCCATTGCCTACACTAGCGTTTGTTGTTTCCCTTTCTGTGCATCTGACCTCTTCATCTGACACAGCTTCCACGTTTATGTCTTCTGCGACTTCTTTGAGAGCATTCCTGCAGCCACCATCTGCCTGATCGGCCACTTCATTATATATGGCCGCATCCTCACCTTGTCTGCCTTCAGCCCCTTCATAATCTGGGATCATGCACATGTCATCTGAGTTTGCTTCATCTGGTTGTTCCACTGCTGCCTCATAGTAAACGATTTCACTTAAAGCTGTGTTGCTGGGAGTGGGTGCCACGCCAACAGTCTCAGTGTTCACATAATGTGTGCCTGGCTGGCTGTTAGATGGTGACAATGAGTGAACTGAGGCATTTTCATACTGCCTGGGGAGAGTTCTCTCATTGGCCAATGCCTCATCCTTCTCGTCATCTGCGTGTTCATTTTCTTCTGTAATTGGTGGTGCTACCTGAGTGATGAAGGTGTCCTGGCAAGGCTGCTTCACTTTCCTGGACAGGTGAATGGCGGATTGATTACTAGCAGAGTGTGCAAGCTGATCTGGGCTATCTGTATGTGCCGGCTCATAAAGAGGAGGTGGTGGGGGAGCAGGTATGTCTGATGGCTGATCAACAACCTGTAGCTGGCCGACTTCATTGATCGCAATAGTTCCTGGCTGATCTTGACTGAACTCAGGAGCATGGCTCTGGCTACTTTCTGTGCTGATGCTACTTTTGAACTTTTTTCTTCTTTTCTTCTTCTCATGCTTAGCCTTCTTCTCTTCCCTTCTCTGTCGTTTCTCATGCTCCCGCAGCTCCTTCTTTGTCATCTTTGCCTGTGCTGCCAAGAGCAATGATGCATCAGATAAGGAGACTGATCTTGCTGATGTGACACTTTTCAGCTCAGACATTGTGGCAGACATTGAGTTAGCTCTTTCTCTTGCCTCATGCTCTCTTTGTAGCTGTTCCTGCATTGCTTCAAAACGACGCTGCTCTTCCTCCTCCTTCTGTTGTCTTTCAATGTTCTCTTTGACAGCAGTCTGCAGTCCAAGAAAAACAACAATTTTAATGTTTGTGTGAAAACACACAATTAAAAAAACATTGTAATGGTTAATGGGATTGACAATTTTCAGTCTGTTCAAAATGTGCTAAATGAAATGGTCTACTGTTACCATGCATGGCTGATTACTGGAAAAATGTCAATTTTATTAATTCAAAATCAGATTAATTTATAATTTTGTTGTATACACTAAAGGATGACTAATCTTCTACTCCATGAGCACTACTAATTAGTTTGGTAAAACCATTATTTCTCAAAGAAATCAGCAATCAGTGTTCTCAGTCACAACCTGTTGATAGTTTATGAAAGCTGGTTCTTGTCTGAAACCAAGGTTTGTGCTGTTTGTGTCCTAACTCCAGTCTCCAAATGAATCCCACTACAAGGAGGTTTGCTGTTTATTACCCGCAGTATGAATAAGAATCACTGTTGTGGTAAGCACAAAATTGCTACAATCTGTAAGAAACTTGGTCATTACCATCTGCTTGAGATAAGTGAAGGGGGAAAGTCAAACTCTTTCAATTTGGTTTGGTTACCATGGTTACAAAGACAGAAAACAAACATCCAGAACGTTTCACCTCTTGGACGTAGATAGGGTTAATAAATTGACTGGTTGTAGGTCTGTATAGTAAATATGCTATATCCTTTGCACCAAATTCTGCATGATGCTAATAACTTTAAAATGCATAACTTCATGTAATAAGCAAGAAAACTCAATGAGCAATCTGTTTCCCAAATGTTCTCTGAGAATTTGGCCTACTACTGTGCAGCAGGATATTTGACTTCAGCAAGAATGTGATGGCCTTATTTGTGTTCTTTGTGACAAAAGACTCTCCCCTTGAAATCCGCCTATTCGTGACTTACATCAGCAAATAGTTCAAGCAAAGCGCTGGCATGTAAATTCAAGTCATTCTGGGAGTGTGAAGTGCATGAACACGTACTTGAGAACAACCCAAGATTCTTACCCTCTCATCTCCGTATCTCTGCCTTAATATCATCTTTTTCATTCTGTGCATGGTTTCCATGATTTCAAAACCTCACACACCCACTATATCACAAGAGGAGCATGCATTAAGATCAGTCACCAATTAATGTTCACAATGTGAAGTTTTCAGGAAAATGTTTAAAGCAAAGGCAGTGAGCGCTGCGTATTATTTGCAAAGCATGTTGAAAAAGTTAGTCTCAACATGAAGATTTCCCAGCACACCAGTCACAAGAAACCTTTTTTCATGAGACATTTCACCAGAAATGCCTCTGGCTTCATCAATCATAAGAAAGACAAGGGAATACAGAAAGCTAGAGATACTTATCCTATCATGCTGAAGGTGTGAGTGCATCTTATGTAGTCTCATGAAAAAAAGTTTCTTGTCACTGGTGTGCTTGGGAATCCTCTTCATGTTATGACTACCCAGTCAGGATCTCTCAAGTCCTTTCTCAGTTAGTCTTGCTCTATAAACTGTATACACACTGGATATGAGATTATCTTGTGACTATAGTACACTGAGATTAGCATATGCCTGCTACCGCATTGTTCAGGTTTGTTATTGATGGTGTTCTGTCTCTCACAAACCAGCTATTGTGCTGTTAGCATGTTCCAAATCAACGTACCAGTTTGCAGTGAGCTATTGACTTTACACATGACACTATTCACCGCTCAGAGAATCATATTGCCATTAGTCATTTACTGATGTATAATGTTTCACAAAGGGACTGCAACTGTAGTTGTTGAAGCAAAGGAAAATGGCCTCAATCCTCTCAACAATCAAGCTCTTTGACATTTGATCGGGTAGGTCAAAATATTTTTAAAAACAGTGCACAAAGCTTTAGCTCAGTAGTTCCCTTCATCAGGAGTCAAGAGCTTACTGAAAGATGAAAAAAACTCCAATGTGGAACCCTCTCACATGATAAACATTTTGCGCAATACTAGTATGTCAGTTGTGAACTGCCACATCGGTCAAGTGCTTCATCTAACATTATGTAACTGGTGCTACACTGGTGCCAGAATTTTACTAGGAGTTGTGTAGGAATCAAAAGACAGTGACTGATGCAGTTACAACCACCAAACTTGCCACATGAATGATCTGATCAGTGATCACTTCATGAACTCAATTCCTCTCTCTCTTTTGGAAATATTAGCCACAATGACACAATGCCAGTCAACAGAAATAGCAAAAAATATATTATATATAATTGTAGAACAACATTTGATCAGTCCCTGTCATTATCAAACATCTACTCTTCCACATTATTCTACTCAAATTTAGTCACTCTAATTTAAAGCCAACTGTTCACATAAATCATCTGTAACTCGGCATTTATAGCTCTAACCAATTGTTACTATGGCAACAAAGAAACTAGTCATCAACTAGTCAGAGTGATGAAATGGCATGAACTGAGGAAAATTTCATGGAAATCACCATGGTGATAATCAATACTTGCAACAGCCTTCTCTTAATGCACTACATGAATTTTTGGTGAACTACCGCCTGCGGCGTGATCTTCGCTTTCTTGCACTGGGCCTCTTGTTTGTGATGTCAGCTGACGATTTGTTGCAGCAGCAAACACCATTCAGCTCGTCCTGCTCGAAGAGAGTGAGAAACGGCCAGTTGATACAAGGAGGTTAAACAAAATATGAAGGTCTAAACAAGGACAGACTATCCCCCTTGTCTGCTTCCCAACTATGGCTTCCAACAAGATCTTGTGAGGATTTCAATTAGCATGTTACTGCTTTGAAAGAAAGCTTTCCTGTTGTTTTGGCAAAGTTCAACTTTGGTTGGCATTAAAGTCTAAAGAAAAAGGGACAACATTGTTTACATCAGTTAATGTGTTAATACTTATGGTAACCATGGTAACTATAGTAGTACTCAAACCCAGTTGAATTTAGATTGGCGCTTTAGTCATTTAAAGTGTAGTTAATTCCACCAAATGCTACATAACTTACAATTATTAATTTAACTCACTGTTAAGTTTTCATCTCTTCTCCCAGAAGAGCAGAGCTTACATTATTTGGTTTTAGTCAGCAAGTCAGTGATCAGCTTAAACCAAGTAATGTGAAACTGATACTTGCAGGCAATTCAGATTTATTGTCCTGGGTGACATTTGTCAGGCATACTTTACCTTCCACAAGTTGATAAAAGTTTGGAAACTAAGAAACAAGTCAGCTGGCTCGGTTGCTTTTGGGTTCTCGGCGAGCAGCATGCAGCAGTCCTTGAATGATTCATCCATTTTCCTGTACTTGTCTGCGATTTGCTGCACTTTGCGAATCGCACGATTGTAAAAAGAGTGAGACTGGTTAAGGTTGTGTAACATCTTGTCCAAAAAATAACAAACATGAAACTCTGAGATGTTCACAGGCATTCATGAAAACATGCATTTACACACACATACAAGGAGACCCACAGTAGAGACATGTACAACACACCACTGCACACAAAACTGTGTATTCTGACTAGCCTCTTCTAGATTGCAAAGCATACTTTTCAACCTCAAAGTCAAATATATGGCTTTCTAAGCCGTCGCTGTGCTACTGTTTACACACAGGCACACACACACACACATGCCCACATCACATGCACATACATGCACACACACAAACACACACACACACATACACACACACACTATAATGCAAGTACACAATGACCATACACACAGAGTATACACACAGAGTATCAAGTGGTGGTGGATATGAATAGGATGAAGTTATTTGACTGCTTCTCCTTCTCGATAAGTGTCAGATCAATGCCTTTGCGTAACCCTTGCACATCTGTAGCCAAAGTCTGCATAGAAACTGTTAGTACAAAGAGAGAACATGAACTTGTCAACCACAGCATTAGGAAGTAAATACAGTGACAACAAACGTTGCTTTCTGGTCACTGCTACAATATGTAAGTCACAAGCACCCAAATGCAGTTTGATGAATTGGACACAGATTACAACTATTTTTTAAGGCATTCTGCTTCACAAGGCAGGTCAGATTCATCAATGCTGCAGATGTTCCTTTCACTTCAAAGTAGCACACAGAAAAATATGTACCGCCTGTGGCTCCCTCCAAGTGCAACTCCTCAAAGAAAGTAGCCAATGGCGGAAAGTTCTTCTCTACAAAGCCAACGATGAAATGAAGCAAAGTTTGCTTCCGATCTGCTGACCGTGTGTCCATCAGCTGCATCAGAAGCAGAATAAAGACAATAACAAAGGTATAAGCAGGCCATGATCAAACCACAACAACTGTCTTCATGCACTACTTCATGGTGACATCTTGGAGTGGACCTGTAAATTTCAGCTGCCTTCCTTTGTCAGTGAGCAAAACAGCTAGAGGATATTTTCATTGATACTGTACACAGTGCATCATGCACAAGTTACTCACTGCCCATTCACTGCATAATGTATGCTGTTACTATGGTTACCCTTACAAAAACACAGTATACACATGTATTATACAGAATATTGCAGAGATAAGTAGTTCATCCTCTACCATGTTGGCAGTTTCTACAGGAACATTGGGCCAGTTGGTTTTCCCAACCCTGTAAACACCAGGTGATACAGTTGCAAATGTAGCAAGACACAGGGATGAACATAGGAATCTTACACGTGACAGAGACTCCAATTTGAAGCCACTGGCAACTCCTCTGCGGCTGCAGTTCATGTAGTTTCCAAAGGCAAGGATGATCTGGGAAAGACAAGAACCTCATTTCAATCAAGACATTCAAATTGTTCTAAATTTCGAAAACTACTTATCTGTTCATGTCAGAAGAAAATTTGAAGTTCCATGCTCATGAGAGGAACAGTACTAGTGGAGCAAGCATTGCACTAACACTACCTGACAGCACTTCCTCACCTCAAACAAACCCTCACCTCAAAAAGCTTCCTGAGTTTACGACTGTTAATGATCGACATTGATGCCTTCAGCACAGCATTGATTTGCTACAAAGTGAAGAGAAAGCCAACAATACAATTGTCCCTGTGTGTACCTCTTTAGGAAAAAAATTGAGAAAAAAAGGTCAAGAAATGTTACATAATGCAATGAGGAGACCTTTGACCTTTTAATGTGGTTTCTATGACAACATAAAACCTTCAGCACAAGAGCAGCCTGTTGTCATGGAGAGTGTACAGCAAACTATTCAGACTCACTGGAGTGATTGTAGATACCAACTCGTCAAAGCAGCCCATGTACGCCATCACTGTCAAACGAGACTCGTACCGCTCCACCATTGACATCTGAAGATCAATGGTAATGAAACTGAAACTGTTAAAACATTTTGTGAAATTTGTCCAAGCATATAATTAATTTAAGGCATGTACTTCAACCTCTGTAAACAAACTTTCAGCACCCTCAGGAGCATTTTCATTACAGTAGAATTTTTTCAACACAGTCTTAATCTACTTACAACCTGAATTTTAAACTTCTTCAAAAGAGAGTCTCCCATGGCTAACAGAATAAAAACAACACATACGGCTGAACACAAATCCATTTATCACATCGCCCCCAGAACTGTTCTCATGGTTACTCACACTGTAGAGAAACTCCTCAGCTTCAGCAAACCGTTCAAATTTGGCTGACTCAGCTTCCAGCTTCTTCAGCTGCAACAAAACATAAACTTCACAAAGTTAGAAAAGAGCACAAAAGTCTGCACCTATTGAATGATAACACACCTCGTCCTTTGTGGGAACGAACTTCAACAGAAGCTCAGCATGTTCGGGAGCAAGCTCAACGAGGTCTGTGTTGACGATGCAGCGTTTGATCTCACTTGATGGGTGGCCAATGCGCCGCTTCGCAATCACTAAACACACAAGTAGACAGTGAAGAGTCGTCTGAAAAACAAGAACTCTGTTCATTATGTACTACACAAATGCTAAGAGTTGATCAGATATCACAGCAAGCTGTGTATTCAAATCATCTTCACATTGCATCCAAAGTTTCAGAGAGTAGAGCCAGTTGACTATTCGGTGCTATCAAAGGTTCAGTACAAGGTTGCCTTCCTCAGTCCTACATAATAATGCAGAATTTTGGTGCTGCTCTAATTCCATTTCTTTTGGAGTCCAAGGAACAACTCAGAGTGTCTTCATGTGCACGGCTGGATCATTAACAGCACCACTCAGTGAGAGGGAAGTACCATGTAGACATGGGTGTCTCAGTCACTGTCACCATAGCATGTACAGTAAGGTTGACGACTTCATATGCGACACCAGTGCAATCCCTCACATCCTACCCACCACGTGCACCTACACAAACATGTGCACACTGGGTGGAATTTATCATCAGGAAACACAAGATATGCTTGCTAGTTACTTGCCCACCACCAGTGACATTCTGAGAAAATAATGCACAATAATCATTCCAGGTTAGCCATCCTTTGAAAAATATAATATCACCATGATCAGCCTTTACGTCTGTCATACCTAAGTTGCGAGCGCGGTTTGTGTCAATGACTGTAATCTGCTCACGAAGCTTTTTCAATGCTGGACAGAAAGATAAGCGAAATACACACATTTCATAATCAATGGATCTAAACTTGCAACAAGCTTAAACCAAAAAAGCTGCCAAATTATTACAAACAGCTACATGGCATATGGTCTCGCTTGTTCACTCTCCAACAGTCTTAGGTAAATGGGCTGCTGGTAATCTATCAAGTGACAAGAGAAACAGAAAACAGGTGCTGCAACAATACTTGAAGTGCCAGTTTATGCTCTAAGATGTGTCTGCTCTGAGAGACTATGCCAAATCCAGGCGAGCTGTTACACATTGATGTGAATATTACAGGGAGTTCCTGTCACACCAGTCACAAGAATCTTTCTTTAACCATCAGAACTTATTATCTCAATAATGTAGACCTTGCTCCTTGAATAATATGTACACATACACACAGCATAGTAGATATCATGTCGTGTACAAAATGCATTGTCACATCTTGTGCAGTTTGACATCTGGCAGCATGCCTTGACACTACTAGTTGACACCTTCAGCGTGATAGCACACGTATCTCAGCCATTTCTACTCCCTTGTCTTTTACAACTGATGAATCCAGAAGCATTTCTGGTGAAACATCTTGTGAAAAAAGTTTCTGGTGACTTCATGGTATGACTATACAGGATCTCTCAAGCCCTATATGTGTAATGTATTATTATGATGAAAGACTGTAAACAGCACACCAACTGTGTAGCAAGCATTTAGCTAAGGACTTTTCTGTAGTGTCAAGTTGTACGAGCAGTCTTTGTGCAGAAAGTGGGAAGGGAAAGAGTGAAACCACTGCCATTTGCAGGGGGAGTGCTTTCAAATGTTCTCCATAACAGGTTGAGTATTTGGTATTTTGCTATGTCAGCTTCTACAACCATCGCAAGTAATCTGCTGGTGATGTTAATTATTAGTTTATCAACTAAGAAAAGGAGAAGAACGATTCCAAAGTGACCAGCTGCCAGAGCCAATCACTGCAGGAACATACCCTTCAAGGTCCCAGGGGCCCCACACCAAATAACTTTACTGATCATGCACTTACAGTGTTAACACTTACCAGCCTCACGCTGTGCAGACACCTTCGAATCCTTGACTTTCTTCTTCACTTGAAATACCTGCTCAAACTCTGTCAGGTCAACTTCAGCCAAAATGGCTTCATCATCAAGATTCTGCAGACACACACAGACACACATGCCCACACAGACACATAGACACACACACACACATAGGAGGCTTCTGTAAAGCACATGTCTCCTCTCAGATGTTGTATTCTGCAACAAACATCAGTCAGCAAATGACAATGCAGAGGCTGTTTTTGTTGACACATGAAGAACAGACAAGAACATGTTTGACTTTTGAACATGTGGGAAGAGGTCAATACTTCAGGACTTTACCAGAAGAATTGCTTCAATCAAGTGTAACAGTCAAGCAGATCAATGGTGTGAAGGCAAACAGAAACTTCTCATCGTTTCAAACAATGGCTCTTCACCAAAATAATTATAACAAACTTGTGGCTTCAGAAAGAAAAAAAAGATAGCTTACCAACAAAGTGAATGAAGGCTAATGCTATAGTGCACTCTTTTAATTTCTGAGAGGCCATGAAACATTCTCCTACCTTGAAGATAGTGTTTTCGACATTGCGCAAAGCCACCCAGTTGAGCATTGGAAGTGGAACCTTGCTGACATGAACCCGCTGCCGCTGTGGCACACCAAACGCTGGCATTCCGGGCGGTGGAGGAGGGGCACCTGAGAAGAAAAAGATCATCAGGTGTTGTTATTGAGAAAAGTACAGAAAGTCATGGAATTGAGAAAACAAGAATAACAATTACAGAACAAACGAAGAAGAAGAAACAGTGAGACAATCTTGGCATTGTTACTTCTCACCTGGTACCCCAGGAGCGCCAGGCATTGGGGGTGGTGGTGGTGGTGCACCAGGCATTCCTATACAAAGAGAACAAAAACACCACAAGATGTTGGTGAAGTCCAGGTGTGAGCGGTAACAAACACGATCCTCTGGATTAGGGGAGAAATGAAATCTATCACAGAAATTGCTACCATGTAATCAAGCCAACCAAACTGACAATGAGATTTATAAATTATTATCATGACTTAGGGGGGTGTATAGCCCTCAACCTCAATTTAGCCATCTTTCAACCAATTTTCAAGCAGGTTTTTTGTTTGAAAGACTGTGGCAAGAGCAGTAATTTGCATTTCTGGAAGACTTTTCCATAACAGGAAGTTGAGATAAACCGCAAAAATGCTCTGTGTTTGAACAACTGTGTCACCCAAATGTTATAAGCTGCTGATGAAATTATTCCGTCAGATGTTGCTTTAGGAGTCTGTCTCCAAAAAGTTGTCTTGTTTTGGTGTTGTTTGCTGTTGTACAACAGCTGTGTATAGAAAAACTACAACTTTTACTGTGTTCCGCAACTTTGACCCTCTGTATCTTATAAACCGAGTGAATTTCTGAAATTGCTAACAAGATTTTTCAGACAAGGGCCTCAAGGTGCATGCCAATTTTCATAGTGATAGCTCGTTCAGAGCATACAAAACAACTCTTAGAAGGTCGCTGGAAGGTAATCCAAGAAACAGTGCTTTTCTTTCCCAGCTGCAAAGCTGCTGACTTGGCCAGGTCATCAAGCAGCACCTTGTGGCCGTGATATGACCTCACCGTTTCACATGACTCCCTTGCAGTGAGGGCAGATTAAGCAAGTATCACCTTGATCTGGTGATAAGTTGTGGCTTCAGCCCTAGTAGGTCTGCATGTCACTCTGAGTGTGTGCATGTAGGACATCTGGTCAATCAAAGATCCAGACAAAACTTTTGATCCTAGCATGTGTGAGTGGATACATGTCTGTTCTTGGCGTGTGTCTTACTGCCGTTGCCTGAGAAAATCATGCTGAAGGATAGAAAGAGCCGGGGCATTGCCCT